>CM031956.1:4463767-4761267 GCA_018749465.1 Paracanthobrama guichenoti | reverse complement strand
GTTTACTCCACTTATTTTATTCCACTTCTTTATTTTTATTTTTTTACTTTTTTCTACTTGACTTGATTATTTATAATTCTACAGATATATATATATATATATATATATATATATATATATATATATATAGTACTTTTTATTCTATTTCTATAATAATTTCCTCCTTGTGTTTTTAACTGTGAATTTGCACTGTCCATGACAAATAAAACTCTTGAATCTTGAATCTTATAATCTGGCCAAAACAAGCCAAATAAATGTTGTCTAAAAAGTCTTCTATGAATCTATGACATTTCATGTTGTAGCAGGATTCATATTTAAACGGTCTTTTGCATTTAATATTCACAGGCGCTAACAGAATAAACTTACCTCACAATCCTCGCCTGGATCTGTTGCTCTTAGAAATAAACAGCTTTTCCTGAGGTAAAATATTCCAGGATTATTCCTCACCACAAAAAAAGTGAACCCCTTCTCGAAGCACTGCACTCAAACAAGTCTTCAAACGTCACTGGTGATGTCGTTTCACTAAAACAATACAAGCCTCGATACAGAGCTCTGGCGGGAAGTACCTGAGGTTCTTGACACAAGCTTCGAAGCCTTGATATCAGGCATAACATCACTATTATTTTGTACTTTGTTATGTTCATTGAATAAAACTGCACATTGGTTTTTAACTACAACTCGCCTTCAGTGGATTTATGTGACATCTGACAGTGACCTGAAAGACAATTTTGGGTAATGACCCAATGGAATTGTTGAGAATGACCACCTTAAGCCGGGTGCACACTGCGATTTATAATAGTCCTTTACGATTGTTCCTTGTTAGACTGTACAAACATGATCCCCGCTGTAAGCCATGTCACACTCTGTAAGATCTCAGTTGTCATTAATGTCAGACAGTCAAGACACGTTAAAATGGATGCACACAAGAAAACTCGTCCGAGCTTTATATCATCAATCAATGACACGTTCGATGACAGTTAGGTGCGTTACACACAGAACTGAACGGTCAGACAATTTGACGGTCGTAAGTCATACTGCAGGACTGTGAGTCAAATATTTTGACACTGCCAGAATTTCGTCTGAGGTAAAATTTTCGCAACGGTTATTATCCAGCTGTCAGTGAACATCAAATAAAATAAAATCACCTTTATTTATATAGCGCTTTTTACAAGTCCAATTGTGTCAAAGCAGCTTCACATTGTTAACAGGAAAATAATGCAACAGAATTTGATTCGGCTGTACAGCCGCTCTGGTGACAACGGTGATGTTATCCAGCTAATTTCAAGTATCATATAGTGTCAATGCGGGCAGATCGGTAATATAGTTGAAATTTAGGTGTCCCCAACTGAGCAAGCCAAAAGCCAAAGGTGACGGAAACCAAAACTCCTTCAGGGCCAGAATGAAGAAAAAAACCTTGGGAGAAAGCCAAAAAGGGAAAAACCAAGGTTTGGTCTCCTCTGGCCGACGAACAAACAATGTATGATTATAATTCTGGCAACATTGCAGGTCTTAAGTCATATTAGGTAAATAGATATTTGTAAGATTGTTCGAAAGATTGGAGTTGTCATGCCGGAGACGGGTTTAATGAGGATGTCGTGTCGATGCGGCATTTACGGGGGGGAGTTTAACTGACACGCTCTCTGCAGACACTTCAGGGATGCGTTGGTCATGTCCAGGCGCAGGTCCACCATCTGATCTGGATATGGCCCGGATCCGGCTGACTGCAGTAAACCTCGGGATAAACAGAGAGATTCAAGATTCAAGAGTTTTATTTGTCACATACACAATTATATACAGAATATACAACCGGCAGTGAAATGTAAATATGTCCGCTCCATGGACAGTGCAAATTCACAGTTAAAAATACAAGGAGGAAATTATAATAGTAATAGAATAAAAAAGTACTATATATATATATATATATATATATATATATATATATATATATATATATATATATATATATATATCTGTAGAATTATAAATAAATCAAGTAGAAAAAAATAAAAATAAAGAAGTGGAATAAGATAAGTGAAATAAACTGTGCAGTGAGTAAACTGTAGACTTATAAATATACGGTTAACAGAAATGTACAAAGAAGTATAATGTGCAAACAGGTTTATAACAGGTTGTTACACAGTAACAACGAGAACAGAAAGAGACTAACATTAGCGTAGATGACATTCTTCTTATGATGTAACGAGTACATCAGGTGTTATGGGAAGTGTTCCCGGTTCCGGCTGACCTAGTTAATGCAGCCTAACAATAATTTAACTGATTTGAATAATAGAAATTGATAATGTTCTATGTGTATGCCATAGTAAAGATATTTTTATATTCTAGGTATTATTTTAACTTATTTATTATTATTAACTGGCCAGAGTTTTAAGACTGCAATAGACGTTTGCGTTAAGAGCTCGCTCAAGTACTGGGGAGCTAAACCATTTAGTGCTTTGTAAGTAATAAGCAAGATTTTAAAATGTATGCAATGTTTAATAGGGAGCCAGTGCAGTGTTGACAGAACCGGGCTAATATGGTCAAACTTCCTGGTTCTAGTAAGAACTCGAGTTGCTGCATTTTGGACCAGCTGGAGTTTGTTTATTAAGCGAGCAGGGTAACCACCCTAGATTATTGTAATGTAATTGCATTACAATAATCTAGCCTTGAGGTCATGAACGCATGAATTAACTGTTCAGTATTTTGCATTGAAAGCATGTGCCGTAATTTAGATTTTTAAGATGGTAGAATGCCGTTAGAATGCAAAAAGTTGGGACAGGTAGCAGTAAGAGGCCGGAAAAGTTAAATGTACATATAAGGAACAGCTGGAGGACCAATTTGCAACTTATTAGGTCAATTGGCAACATGATTGGGTATAAAAAGAGCCTCTCAGAAGTCAAGATGGGCAGAGGATCACCAATTCCCCCAATTCTGTGGCGAAAAATAGTGGAGCAATATCAGAAAGGAGTTTCTCAGAGAAAAATTGCAAAGAGTTTGAAGTTATCATCATCTACAGTGCATAATATCATCCAAAGATTCAGAGAATCTGGAACAATCTCTGTGTGTAAGGGTCAAGGCCAGAAAACCATACTGGATGCCCGTGATCTTCGGGCCCTTAGACGGCACTGCATCACATACAGGAATGCTACTGTAATGGAAATCACAACATGGGCTCAGGAATAGTTCCAGAAAACATTGTCGGGGAACACAATCCACCATGCCATTTGCCGTTGCAGCTAAAACTCTATAGGTCAAAAACGAAGCCATATCTAAACATGATCCAGAAGCGCAGGCGTTTTCTCTGGGCCAAGGCTCATTTAAAATGGACTGTGGTAAAGTGGAAAACTGTTCTGTGGTCAGACGAATCAAAATTTGAAGTTCTGTTTGGAAAATTGGGACACCATGTCATCCAGACTAAAGAGGACAAGGACAACTGAAGTTGTTATCAGCGCTCAGTTCAGAAGCCTGCATCTCTGATGGTATGGGGTTGCATGAGTGGGTGTGGCATGGGCAGCTTACACATCTGGAAAGGCACCATCAATGCTGAAAGGTATATCCAAGTTCTCGAACAACATATGTTCCCATCCAGATGTCGTCTCTTTCAGGGAAGACCTTGCATTTTCCAACATGACAAAGCCAGACCACATACTGCATCAATTACAACATCATGGCTGCGTAGAAGAAGGATCCAGGTACTGAAATGGCCTGCAGTCCAGATCTTTCACCCATAGAAAACATTTGGCACATCATAAAGAGGAAGTTGCGACAAAGAAGACCTAAGACAGTTGAGCAACTAGAAGCCTGTATTAGACAAGAATGGGACAACATTCCTATTCCTAAACTTGAGCAACTTGTCTCCTCAGTCCCCAGACGTTTGCAGACTGTTATAAAAAGAAGAGGGAATGCCACACAGTGGTAAAAATGGCCTTGTCCCAATTTTTTTGAGATGTGTTGATGCCATGAAATTTAAAATCAACGTATTTTTCCCTTAAAATTATAAATTTTCTCAGTTTAAACATTTGATATGTCATCTATGGTGTATTCCGAATAAAATATTGACATTTGAAACTTCCACATCATTGCATTCTGTTTTTATTCACAATTTGTACAGTGTCTTTTTTGGAATCGGGTTTGTAGATATATTTTTAAGATGGTAGAATGCAGTTTTACAGATGCTAGAAACGTGGCTTTCAAATGAAAGATTGGTATCAAAGAGCACACCCAGGTTCCTAACTGATGACGAGGACTTGACAGAGCAGCCATCAAGTGTTAGACAGTATTCTAGGTTACTACTTGTGGAGCTTTTTTGTCCAATAATTAAAAATTAATTTTTTTCTGAATTAAGTTGCAGGAAACTACTAGTCATCCAGTTTTAAACATCAGCTATGCATTCCATTAATCTTGTGAATTGGTAAGTTTCGTCAGGGCGTGAAGAAATATAGAGCTGAGTATCGTCAGCATAACAATGAAAACTAACGCCATCCACTAATGCCAACATAATTTTCGAATCTATTCAAAAGAATGTTGTGGTCGATAGTATCAAATGCAGCGCTAAGATCGAGTAACACTAATAGAGATATACAACCATGATCAGATGATAAGAGTAAATCATTAGTAACGCTGATGAGAGCAGTCTCAGTAATATAATACGGTCTAAATCCTGACTGGAAATCCTCACAGATACCATTTCTTTCTAAAAAGGAGCCTAATTGTGAAGACATTGCCTTTTCTAGTATTTTTGACAGAAAGGGTAAATTTGAGATCAGCCTATAATTGACTAATTCTCTAGGATCAAGTTGCGTTTTTAATAAGTGGTGTGATAATAGTCAACTTAAAAGTTTTCAGTACATATCCTAATGACAAAGATTAATTAATGATATTAAGAAGAGGATCTATGACCTCTGGAAGCATCTCTTTTAATAGCCTAGTCAGTATAGGGTCGAGCATACATGTTGTTGATTTTGATGATTTAAGGAGTTTAGCCAATTCTTCCTCTCCTATAGCAGTGAATGAGTGTAATTTCTCCTCAGTGACACTACAATGCTCTGTCTGATGTGATACTGTAGTAGACGGTTGCATGGTTTTAATTTTCTTCCTAATATTATCAATCTTACATGTAAAGAAGTTCATAAAGTCATTACTGCTGTGCTGTTTACAAACATCAAAAGCTTTATTTTTGGTTAATTTAGCCACTGTATTGAATAAATACCTAGGGTTGTGTTTGTTTTCTTCTAAGAGATTCAAGAAATAAGCAGATCTAGCAGTTTTTTGCGGCTTTTCTGTATGTGATCATGCTCTCTTTCCACTAATTGCGAAAAACCTCTAGTTTTGTTTTCTTCCAGATGCAAAATGTCAAACACGACAAACATGTCAACATTTTAGGATTTGCTAAATTTGTCCCAGACGGCCAAAATCGTACAGTGTGCACCCGGCTTTAGAGAAACTTTTTACTAACTTTGTGCAAAATGGGTAAATATGTAGTCAATGTTTCTTAAAGTCATGTATGCAAGGGATTTTAAGCATAACCACAATCAATAAACAATTTTATAAAATCATGCAAACTTCCCTTGCATGATCAAAGGTAGTGAATAAAATTTGTATGGGAACGCTGTTCGCATTGAGATTCAATTATAAATTAGTTTGACACTGGGGCCATCTATTGAATTCTTTATAGCAAACCACATGGCTGGTTCTTGACTAAGTATGAGATGTTCTCGCACAGTGAAATATCTAGACTGTTTACCTTCAAAACCTTATGTCGGGCACATACTGTTTCTTTTAAATATCAGTGTAGGCATTCATAGATCAGTCAATTCACAGTTAATAATTGAAGTGAGTGACCTTGGTAATGGATTCAGTCTTTTCATGAACTGAAGGCACGAGCCATTCAGAGATGCAACATTGATGCGTGAAATGACAAGCTTTTGTTGGCGAATATTGTGTCAGATATTCAAACATTGGCTTTCATTCAAGCCAGAATAATCAACAAGGTAATGTTATGACCAGCAAATCCACTTCTCATAGGATTGACTATTCATACAACAAAGACCTGCAATTTTATTCACAGCTAAGGCATGAGTTGCTTTGATGTTCTATGAAACAAATTGTCTCGCACTTTGGTGCACTGTTAGTATGTTTCACCAATAGCATATGTCTATCCATTTTTGTTTAAAGGGGTGATGAATTAAGAAATCAACTTTCCCTTGAGCCTTTGATATATAAAAGTTCATTGTGATTTAAGAATATCCTGTACGTTTCGGAGCTGAAAACTTCCTTGTTAGTCAAAGAAAAGCTTTTATTGACACCAGGCCCAGAAAACGGGAGCTCTCAAATATATATTGATCAATGATGTAATAGAATGGGGACAGATAAATATGTATGTATCCGCCCACCGACTCATGGAGCTAAACAGATTGCGCTACCGAGCAATAGACATGCCGAAGATAGCAAGATATTGAGCTGTGCCTGGTTGCGGAAGAACACAGTCCCTGCATAAGCTTCCTTCGGATTCTAATATTAGGAATGAGCGGACGTTTGTTAGCGGCATTTCACTGTGGAATCCTTTGTAAATATAACACAGGTCGAGACTGGATTTGCAGACATATTAAGATTAAAACACAATGCTGTGCCTTCTATATTGCATCCGACAGGAATGGTGCAACACACTTATGTGAGTAAAACATGTTTTTTTTATGTGTGATAGTATTGCATTGTTACAGATCATTTTGATTATGTGTATGTGTCTAATAGAACATACCTTAGCACGCTGTCACAGGCTGGAGAATCCTTTATTTGTTGGTTCATTGCGATTCGGGATCAGACTCGGACTTGTAGCGTTATGGCCCAGGGCTCGCAAAGCCCAACGTCCCAGGGCTATGTGCTTTCCAGACGGGCTACCAAAATGTAAGCCTATCGGTAAGATAGTGAATCTTAAATAGTGAAATCATATTCCTTACTTGGTCTGCGTTGTTCACTCTCTTGACTTGATATTTGAAGGGCGTGTGTGTGTTTGTGTGCACAGTTCATGCTTATATCCAATGATCGGGCAGGCCAAGTAATACAAAAATAATATTCCAATCAATCGCAGGTGGATGAGAGATAAATCATTGTGTTTGTTTGATAAAGACATATTGCGAGCCCTGTGAGAGAATCATTCTGGTTGCCGCTTTCAAAACAATCCCTCCCTCATGTGAACTGACAGGGGAGCAGAAGCTCATTAAATATGCAAATCTTATCCAATCCTAGCCCTGGGCGTTTACTTCCAAGTTTACAGTGCAGCACGCCCATCAAAACCGAGCATTCAAGAGAGAGCCTCAAAACCAGTGTAGAAAATAGCCTATTACTTATTCATTATGATGTTTTTGAATGTAAAAACCACACAAACATCATTAGTTGACCTCAGACAACAGTATAAAAACAATTAAAAAGCCAGTTCATGACACCTTTAATATAATGTCTCATATGATGTTCTGAACAGTACAAGGACACGTGAAGGCACACTTACTTTGCAACTTTAAGCCTAGTGTTTGACTTACCTTTTTACCTTTCATGTAGTGTGTAAAATTGCTGTTTGAGAATGTAAAAGATCTGCAAAGTTTAAAAGAAAGCCATGGGCATTTGGTTTCTGACACATGCTGTATGTTGTGAGACCAATCACAACAGACCGGGCCATCTGACCAATCAGAGCAGAGTATGCCAGTCACAACAGAAATGAGGGGTTTAGACACAACCAAATCCTTAATTGAACCATTTAGACCAGGGATGGGGAATGTCGGGCCTGGAGGGCCACTGTCCTGCAGAGTTTAGCTCTAATCAAACACACCTGAACCAGCTAATCAAGGGCTTCAGGATTACTAAAGCTACATGCAGGTGAGTTTTTATTAGGGTTGGAGCTAAACTCTGCAGTTGCTCATGCCTAGCTTAGACAGTGTGAAGGAAAAATGGTGTATATATATATATATATATATATATGACCTTAAATGCATATAAACCTATTGTAGAAGACCTCAACAATATTAGGACATTTAAACATTTTAAAAACATTTAAAAAAAGTTTACAAGGGTAGTTCACCCAAAAAATGAATTTTTTGTTGTCATTTACTCACCCTCATGTTCCAATATTGGTAACCAGACGGTATCCATTGACTTCCATAGTAGGAGAAAAAAATAATAAATAAATACTATGGAAGTCAATGGATACTGTAAACTGTCTGATTACCAATATTCTTTAAAATATCTTTATTTGAGTTCAACAGAATAAAGAAACTCATACAGGTTTGTAACCACATGAAGGTGAGTAAATGATGACAAAACTGAAATGATCCCTTCAATTAGTTTTAAGAAACAGAGAAGTGTAAAGTTGAATCCACTGTTGGATATCTTCCAACTACCAGATCTGACAGGAAGACAGATGCCAAAAACAAACACATAATCTTTATAATATCTGTTCAGTCAATAAAGTGGCTAGACATCTTTCTGTCTAGAAATCATTCACCTTACTTCTTTTCAGATGCAATGCGAGGAAGGAACTGCCCAGACTCAAGGTCGGATTTATCGCAGTGAGTCAGGTCTCAGTCAGTCTGCGTGTATCTATCAGAGTAAATCTGATTATAGGCTAGAAATATCTATTTACCCAGCAGTGCTTTTGGCTTTTTGATGTTGCTTGTTGCTTTCACTAATAACAACTGTTGGAAGATACTGTATTGAAGTAATTTATTAAAACATTAAAGTATTAATCCTGGGTCTCCTAGTCAATATTATGACATTTATGTGATAGATGGGACAAACATTTTGAACTAGTTGACATTTTTTACCTATTCTAATCCAAAGAAATATGTGAGATGTTCCTACTTGATAACTTCATATTATAAAGGCCTTACGCTGCTTGTATCTAGGAAGCTGACACATAAAGAAAGTAAATGGCAATGCTGCCATTTACTTTGCAGGTGTTCGATTGATCACAAAAAAGGAAACTGAATTGTAGAGGATAAATGATGCTATTCCATGCCAGCTTTTGTTCTACAGGTGTACAATTATCAACAGGGAGAATCATTTACCATGTTGAGCACACCTGTGACTGGAAATGTTTGTTAAACAATTTTTATTATCATGTAATGTAGGAACTTGGCTGTGTTCAGATTCCAGTAAAAATCAGATTTTTTTGCATATCCAGATTGTATCCAGTTTTTGAAAGTCTGTAAAGCAAAACAATTTTTACAGATGCATCTCAGTCTGGAATGCTCTGGCTGCTTAAATCAGATTTCAAATTGTCCTTTGCATCTCTCTTAATGAGGATGTCATGTCAATGTGGCATTTACAGGGGGGAGAGCATCCCTCTGCAGACATTTCAGGGATGCGTTGGTCATGTCCAGGCGCAGGTCCACCATCTGGTCTGGATACAGCCCGGATCCGGCTGACTGCAGTAAAACTCGGGATAAACAGAGAGACTAACATTAGCGTAGATGCCATTCTTCTTATGATGTAACATCATAAGTACATCAGGTGTTATGGGAAGTGTTCCCGGTTCCGGCAGACCTAGTCAATGCAGCCTAAAACAATAATTTAACTGATTTGAATAATATAAGTTGATAATGTTCTATGTGTATGCCATAGTAAAGAGATGTGTTTTTAGTCTAGATTTAAACTGACAGAGTGTGTCTGTTTCCTGAACAATGCTAGGAAGACTGTCCCAGAGTTTAGGTGCTAAATAGGAAAAGGATCGACCACCTGCAGTTGATTTTGATGTTCTAGGTTATATTATTATTATTATTATTATTATTATTATTATTATATTATCAGCTGGCCAGAATTTTGAGACCGCAATAGACGTGATGGAGTATAATGCGTTAAGAGCTCACTCAAGTACTGGGGAGCTAAACCATCTAGTGTGTTGTAAGTAATTAGCAAGATTTTACAATTTATACAATGTGTAATAGGGAGCCAGTGCAGTGTTGACAGAACCGGGCTAATATGGTCATACTTCCTGGTTCTAGTAAGAACTCTAGCTGCTGCATTTTGGACCAGCTGCAGTTTATTTATTAAGCGAACAGGGCAACCACCCAGTAGAGCATTACAATAATCTAGCCTTAAGCTCATGAACGCATGAACTAACTGTTCAGCATTTTGCATTGAAAGCATGTGCCGTAATTTATATATATTTTTAAGATTGTAGAATGCAGTTTTACAGATTTACAGAGAAATGTGGCTTTCAAATGAAAGATTGGTATCAAAGAGCACACCCAGGTTCCTGACTGACGACAAAGACTTCACAGAGCAGCCATCGAGTGTTAGACAGTATTCTAGGTTACTACTTGTGGAGTTTTTTTGTCCAATAATAATAATAAAAATAAATAAATAAATAAAAATCTCAATTAAGTTGCAGGAAACTAATAGTCATCCAATTTTTTATATCAGTTATGCATTCCTTTAATCTTGTGAATTGGTAAGTTTCGTCAGGGCGCGAAGAAATATAGAGCTGAGTATCGTCAGCATAACACTAAAAACTAATGCCATGCTTCCTAATGATATCTCCCAGTGGTAGCATGTACAGGGTGAAAAGCAATGGTCCCAGCACTGAGCCTTGCAGTACTCAATGAACTTGTGATTGGTGTGACGTCTCTTCATTTACTGCAACAAACTGATAGTGGTCAGATAAGTATGATTTAAACCATGCCAGTGCAATTCCACTAATGCCAACATCATTTTCGAGTCTATTCAAAAGAATGTTGTGGTTGATAGTTAGGTTGATAGGATGCAGCGCTAAGATCGAGTAACACTAATAGAGAGATACAACCACGGTCAGATGATAAGTGCAAATCATTTGTTACTCTGATGAGAGCAGTCTCAGTACTATGATACGGTCTAAATCCTGACAGGAAATCCTCACAGATATCATTTCTTTCTAGAAAGGAGCATAGTTGTGAGGACACTGCCTTTTCTAGTATTTTCAGTTCTGGCCAAATTCCCTGGCCTCCTAATAATCCCCATCCACTGATTTGGCTCTAGCACCCTCTCTCCTCTCCACCTATCTCTGGTGTGTGGTGAGTGCACTGGTGATTGAGGAGAGACCCCTGACATGAGTGTAAAGCACTTTGGGTACATGGTACATGGGAACGCGCTGTTCATTAATTCGTTCATATAGGCTAATGTTCACTTTCCAGGAAACTCGCGCTGCGTCGAATTGACGCTGTGGGAACGCTCTGCGTGATTGCGCCATGAAGCATGTGTGAAATCAGTCCAATGGCATAGGCGGGTGACATCATGACCAGGAAGCTATAAAGCGCACCCAGACCAAACAA
This sequence comes from Paracanthobrama guichenoti, assembly GCA_018749465.1. Lineage (NCBI taxonomy): Eukaryota > Metazoa > Chordata > Actinopteri > Cypriniformes > Gobionidae > Paracanthobrama > Paracanthobrama guichenoti. Next base: position 4,749,973 of record CM031956.1, on the reverse strand, counting down.
TGTCAGCTTCTGTGCCTTCAGCAAGCTGTGAAATTGTTTCTGTCTATTTATTGTTGTTTGTCCACAAGCAACTGGATTATAATGGTGAGCAAGAAAAGAGAGAATGCACTATCAGGAGTTTTTAAGCTCTGTTCCTGTTGTTGGCTTTATTCTTGAGAGAATAAAAGTCTAATTCAAGGCTCGATCTCGCGTTTTCCGAGAAAGCATGCAGATTACTGGTTTGCAATAAGAATCAATGGCTCGGGTCTTGCATTTGCTGAGTCAGCGCACAGATTACTGGTCTGCAATAAAGTGAGTTGCTCGGATCTCGCGTTTGCAGAGGCAGCGCGTGGATTACATGTCCACAATATACAGATGAGCAGATGAGAGTTTCCCTTTCTCTCTTGTCCTTATGATCACTTGTAAACTATTACGAGCCTAGATTCTTTTTGGATTTGAGTTTCTATTATATTCAGATCATGTATACTTGTCTGATTGTTTGCTGGCTGCATTTAATTTTGAAAAATTAAGTGAAATATTGTCTGCTTTGTAAAGTTTATGTCTGTATGAAGATACTATATTCAGCCTCTCATCCAGACCATTTTTACTTGTTTGGTTGATATTTGGCTGCATTTAATTTTGAGGAATTAAATGTTAAATACTACTGTTTTTAAGTTAGATGTCTGTATTAGTATACCATACTTAGCCTTTCATCAATACTGTGATACTTGTCAACGTGGTTGTTTTTGGCTGCATTTAATTCTGAGGAGGAGAAATGGATAACACCTCATCATACGGTGCCCATCTCCTTTCAGCACTATTAGCTGAAGTTTTTTCTGGGTAAGATAGATCTCAAAAGAAGGCTTCGGCGAAGAGGTTCTGACATCAGTGGTGGCAGACTTCTGAGGGCCCCTCTGGATGGAAATGGATTATACCTCTTTATATGGTGCCCATCTCCCTTTGGTGACCTCAGGAGGCAGTTCTGCCAACCCTGCCACCTCATGCGCTTCAGGGCGCAGAAGTCCCCAGCGAGTTCTAGTTTGGTTGCTCCCTGCTGCTACTGCCAAATATATCTTGCTGGGTCCTGCGCACAGTCGAAAAGGGTTACTATTCAGTTCGGGTCTCACCCGCCCAGATTTGAGATTTGTGGGGTCCTGCCCACAGTGGTAGTCATGTTACAGATCAGGTCCGAGGACTGGCTTGTCACGATAAATCTCAATGACACATACTGCCAAGTATCCATCCATCCATCCTTCCTTCCTCGGTTACTACTGTAACCTTGGTTCCCTGAAGAGGGAACGAGACGCTATGTCGCCCTGCCATACTTCCGGGGTGCCTTTGATCGACTTGCTTTGGCTCATCAAAAGCTGACATTGTCAGCACCTAAACTCTGGAGCTGACACACACTGTCAGTTTAAATCTAGACTAAAAACACATCTCTTTACTATGGCATACACATAGAACATTATCAATTTATATTATTCAAATCAGTTAAATTATTGTTTTAGGCTGCATTAACTAGGTCTGCCGGTAGCGGGAACACTTCCCATAACACCTGATGTACTCGTTACATCATAAGAAGAATGGCATCTATGCTAATGTTAGTCTCTCTGTTTATCCCTAATATGACTTCTGACCTGTAATGTTGCCAGAATCATAATCATACACTGTTTGTTCGTTGGCCAGAACTGGCACCCCGACTGAGCCTGGTTTCTCCCAAGGTTTTTTCTCAATTCTGGCCCCTGAAGGAGTTTTGGTTCCTTGCCACCGTTGCCTTTGGCTTTTGGCTTGCTCAGTTGGGGACACTAAAATGTCAACTATATTACTGATATGCCCGCATTTACACTACATGATAATTGACATTAGCAGGATGACATCACCGTTTTCTCCAGAGTGGCTGTACAGCCGAATCAAATTCTGTTGCATTATTTTTCTGTTTAATACCATGAAGCTGCTTTGAAACAATTGGCATTGTAAAAAGCGCTATATAAATAAAGGTTGTCTTGACTTGATTGTTTGGTCTGTGTGCGCTTTATACCTTCCTTGTCATGATGTCACCCGTCTATGCCAATGGACTGATTTCACACGTGCTTCGCGACAGAGCGTAGAGCGTACCCACAATTTCAAATCGACACAGCGTCTCGTTCCCTCTTCAGGGAACAATGGTTACAGTCGTAACCGAGGAGTTGTGTTGAACTTTATTCTTGTTCAAACAGGTGCTGTATTAAACTAGGCCTATATGAAGTATTGAATGAAATATGTCTCTGAAACATCTGTGTATTTGACAAATATTGTATTTATTTCACTTCAGCTGTGGTAAAGTATGCAAGCACAGCGTGAGCGTCACTACGGGAAGCAGAAAGAGTCACAAGACTTCACATCTTTGTTTTAAGCTCATCCCTGCCTGCATGTGGCTATTATTGCCAATCGGTTGCATCCAGCCACAGCTGATGTCAAACATACCTAAAGGAACCATGACTACAAAATAAAAGACATAGACCATGAACATGAAAAAAAAAAAAACTAAACTGAATATGACAACATAACTGTCCATCATCATTTTTGAGTGCAATCAGCTGAAGTTCAGCACACAACTGAAGTTTTGTGGTGAATTATTGGCCTCGAGAGTACTTAGTAATTCAACATTTAGAAAACTAAAATATAAAACAAGCCTGGTGATATAAATTTGCTTATTAATTACCATTAGTATAATATAATATTATACTATATAATATTATACAATTCTAAAATTAAAATAAAAAATAAAATAAAAAAATAATATCATTAACAAATTCCCCAGTGAACAATTTTGGTTCCATATTGGATCTCTGCCAGGTTTATTATCATTAACTAAATCTATTAAAAGCATTTTTGTTCATTTTTGTAAACTGAAATTAGAGTAAGTTTAAATGCTAAAATTGTTAATGGGAAGTAGATAAAAACTAAAACTGAAATAAAAACAAGTTAAACCTAAATTGTAATAAATTAAAATAAAAATGACAACAGCACATAACAAATTTACTACAAATTAAGATACAATTTAAATTTAACTGAAAGATATAAGATTAAAAGAGAATTCAATATAAATAAAAACTATACTAGTATATAAATAATAAAATAACACTGGTCTCCACTTGATACTGAAGCAAAAACCAACTGAGAACCAATACACTATAATGTTTATATTTGAGAAATGCATGTAGCATTTGCCAGATTTATTAAGCACCACTGACAAGGCAGGAAATTGCTCTTCCTGCTATGCTGACATCAGCTGTAAATACGACATTACAAAACACAACCCTCCAAACGGGATTTTCAGCCACCAATTCATGATTTCAAATTGTGTTTATGATTCCATTAAAATTAAGCATGCCCACATCCATACTCAATGTCAGCTGAATTTTAAACACCTATCTCACAACACAAAGTTCAGTGAACAGCAGGACAAAATCATGAATCACAGGAGTCCTAATGAGCTTTCGTTAGGATGTCAACAGTGTGAGCTCAGGGGGAGATCAGACTTCCAGCTCTTTGTTCTTATTTTACGGAGGTTATGCTGCTCCCTTGCTCATAGATTTATAAAGTTCTTATATATGTGTGCAGTGCTGACCAAGCAGGAGTTTTTTTTACCTCTCAGCAAAAGATTTTTTTTTTTTTTTTTTTTTTTTTTTTTTTTTTTAGCTGTTGGAAAATCAGTTCTGAAGACAAATTAAACAAAAGTTCCCGCTTTCATTGTAATAGCATGCCTACTTGAAGATCATGTATACCCTAACAGGTGATCAGGGCTTTATGGATTTAATTTGCAAAGTAAACACAATTGTGCATTTTAAAAGATATTTAATTACCAATAGTATAATTTACAACACCATATTAGCTGGATGAATATTTGAATGTTCCGATCCCGATCAGAATTCTGACTTGTGATGTAGCCTGAACCAAAGAGGGAAATGCCACTGCAACCCAACAACAGCTACTCGTAGCCAGTACGCGGGAGGACACAGGCTCTACACAGAGATTGTAAAACCTCAAAAAAAAGGTGTTGGCTGTTACCCAGCCTGCAGCTCTACAAATGTCTGTCAGCGAAGTGATGGACTTGAGTCTCATATGCCAAGACTATGGCATTCTTCATTCCAATGGGCCAACCTCTGCTTGGAGACAGCCAGTCTTGGCATTCTGTCCAGAGACCACACTTGGAGATTCCAGATGTCTGGACACAGGTGTCACAGCAGGTCCTTTCTCAGAGGAATCCGCCAGGGAGGGGCTGTCATGAGGAGCATCAGTTCTAGCATCCAGGTCCAGTTGGGCCAGTATGGCGCAACTAACAAGATCTGCTCCTCGTTCTCCCTGACCTTGCACAGTGTCTGTGCGAATAGGCTCACTGGGGGAAACGCATACTTGCGTAGGCCCCAAGGCCAGCTGTGTGCCAGCACATCTGTGCTGAGGGTCCCTTCGGTCAGGGAGTAAAACAACTGGCAGTGAGACATGTCCAGAGATGCAAACAGGTCTTGTGCAGCCCCGAAGCGTCTCCAAATCAGCTGGACCATCTGGGAGTGGAGTCGCCATTCTTCCAGGAGCGTGGGCTGTCGTGAGAGCTCGTTTTATTGAGCTCCATCTGGGCCAGCATATGCCGTCTGGACCAGCATATGCTTGCCTCTGAAGCGGCACAGAGCAAGCCGTACTGCTAGCAACTCAAGGCATCTGATGTGCCACTGAAGTCAAGGTCTTGTCCAGGAGCCCAGGGATGCATGTCTGTTGCACATAGTCCATCCATTGGTGGAGGCATATACACTTTCTATCGCCCCTAAATAGAACGTTTTCAGGATAGCTGGTGAAACCCTGAATTTCCTCAGCTGGCGCAGTTGGTACAGTCTTTGCCTGGCTTTTTTCACCTGTGTCTGAATCTGAGCAGTCCAGGTCAGGTCCTCGGAGATGTTTACACCCAGGTACTTGAAGCTGCTCACTCTCTCTACTGGTGACCCGCTGATCATGAGAGGGGAGTATGTCCGTTGCTGTCTCTTCCTGAAGTCCACAATCAGTTCTTTGGTCTTGCCAACATTCAGAGACAGTTGTCCTGGCACCATGATGTTAGTTGCTCCACCTCGTCCAAGTATGCCGTCTCATTGTTGTTGGAAATGAGGCCCAGGACAACAGTATCATCAGCAAATTTGATGATAGAGGTGGAGCTGTGTGTGATGGTGGATTTTTTGAAGGAGGTGGGGACCACAGATGTAGCGAGGGACTCATTAAAGATGGATGTAAACAACCCGGCGAGCTGATCAGCACAGGACCGCAGAACACGACCTGAAATACCATCCAGCCCGGCAGCTTTCCTGACATCCACACGCTTGAGTGCCCTCTGAACTTCATCCTCCGAGACAGAGATCACGTGGTTGTTGCTGCTCTGAGTAATTCCCTCTGATGCGTCACTTGGCAGAGTCGCGCTGCCGCGATTACAATCAAAGCGAGCGTAGAAAGAGTTTAACTCATTCACAAGCAACAGATCAGCTCTCATTTCAGCAGAGGATTTAGATCCAAAAGCACAGATGGTTCTCAGTCCCTGCCACATGCGCAGGGAGTCGTTGAGTTGGAAATGAGACTCCACTTGATCCTTATAACGGAACTTTGCGGCTTTAACTGCGCGTTGGAGAGCATAGTAGGATGATTTACAGTCATTCATATTCCCTGTTAGGAGACCGGCGTTGTAAGTGGCAGTGCGTGTGTTCGCTGCAGCGCGGATTGAATTGTCCACCCACGGTTTCTGATTTGAGAAGGACATTATTGTAATTGTTTGTGTGGCTTGCTCTGTAAGCGTGTTGATGAAGCAAAGCGCCACATCCGTGAACTCGCTGACGTCAGATGAGCGGAATATGTCCCAGTCGACGTCATGAAGAGCTGCCTGTAGCGCGATCTCTGAATGGGGTGACCAGCGTTTAACTTCCCGCCTCATTGGGGGTTCCTGAATGAGCCTTTGTCTGTATTCAGGTGTGAGGAAAATTGCGGCATGATCCGATTTGCCAAAAGCTGGTAGTGAACGAGCTTTATAGGTGTTCTTAAACAAAGAGTAGCAATGATCCAGTGTGTTTGCTTCTCGTGTAGGACAGGAGACGTGCTGGTGAAAGTTTGGCAAGACTTTCTTTAGGTTTGCTTTGTTAAAATCGCCCGTGACGATGAAAGCAGCATTGGGGTGTTTGTTTATGATGCCGCTGGTAACATCATGAAGGCCAGATAAAGCCAGCCCTGTGTCTGCCTGTGGTGGAATGTAAACGGCAGTGGCGATGACCGAGGAAAACTCCCTCGGCAGATAGAATGGGTGGCAAATGATTGTTAAATGTTCCAGATGAGGCGAGCAGGATCGCGAAAGAATGGAGATGTTCCTGGGGTCGCACCATTTCTTGTTGATCATGAAACACACTCCACCGTCTTTAGATTTACCGGCCTCGGCTGTTCTGTCCATCCGAAAAACAGAGAAGTTCTCCGACGGCGTCACAGCTGTGTCCGGGACCGCAGGCGTGAGCCATGTTTCGGACAAACAATAGATGTTACTGTCTCTCATGTCCCGTTGAAAACTTATCCTGGCTTTAAGATCGTCCATCTTATTCTCCAAGGATTGGACATTTGCGACCAGAATGCTCGGGAGAGGTGGGCTGAATGGACCTTGTACTGATATGCTTGTCCCTCGAATGCAAAGCATAGAAACGGTCTGTGTCGAAGGAGAATTGAGACATGAAAGTATGCGTCCTTCAGGTCAATCGCTGCAAACTAATTTTGGGGATGAATGCACTCAAAGATGTGTCTCTGCTTTAACATCTTGAAAGGGAGCTTGTTAAGGGCCCGACTCAAGAAACGCAGGTCCAAGATTGTTTGCAAACCATCGCCTTTCTTGGATAAAATTAAGTACAGGCTGTAAAACCCTGTCTTCATATCGGCTGGAAGGACCGGCTCTATCGCTTCCATCGCCAGTAGGACTGTGTTTTCTGCACACAGGACAGGAGCATCCTTGTCAGCCACTGAGGTGAACTGGATGCCGCTGAACCTGGGGAAATGATGGCGGGGGTGTGTGTGTGTGTGTGTGTGTGTGTGTGTGTGTGTGTGTGTGTGTGTGTGTGTGTGTGAAATTGATTATTATCACCACTCTAGTATTACCAAGTGATGCCCATATTGCATAACTTAAGAAAGCTGAGTTCATTCTAACACAAAGAAACATAAGCTTGTTGAGTTGATTTCTGGTGCTGGGAAAAGCCTTCTTGTCTTTTAATCTGTTTTGCACTTGGCAGCATGCTGAGTGTGAGTGTGCCTGTGTGAGAGTTTGAGAGCCTGTGAAGATTGATTATCTCAGAGGACCAGATAAATTCAGTGTAGGCTATTGGAGATACAAGAAAAAGGCCAGCAGTTTGGATGTACAATAGCAACACCAGCACTCCAGTGTCAATCACATGAAAACAGCCTGCAATCTCAGACAGCATAACAAACTACAGTTTTCCATTTTCTGAACAAAATGTGAGCAGTTGCTAGGATGCTCTCAGTGGTTGCTCACTGGCAAAGTCAAAGGACAACTGGTCTCGCAAAACAATTTGAATAGCTCCATCAAAATAATAACTACTCTCTCCCTTCTCTTAGTTTTAGCAAACACATTGTAATCCAACACAATTTTAGAGCCTTACACTGAAAATCTTGCTCTTTGTGAAAGAAGAAAAAAAAAATAGGTCACTGTGACTATAATAAACAGCAGCTGAGGGGTTCAAATAAAGATAACGTAAATATCACAAAATCACTTTGTCCCACCACAATACAGCAGAACATTGCACTCCACGTTTTAACAAATATTGTGCATATTCTCTTGAGTTGTATTATCAAAATGATTATTTTAGCTATAGGAATAGTTTGCTGTTGATCATCAATATATATTTAAAACATACATATCTGTGCCTTCAGTTGAGTCTGATAGATACAGTTCTTGGCAACATATATAAAACACCAGTGTAGCATTTTATCTGTAATTTGTTTTGAAAAACAATATAATATATATAACTGTATGGCCCTTTAATTTTTTTAATGAAGGGGGAAAAGGCACATAACAACATTTAAGATGCAGTGATATTAGTGGAATTTTTTTTGCTGGAAGTTTTATTGCTGAAAAAGTTATATTGTCCATTGTCAATAGTGTAGAGATGTATGAAGCACAGCTCACACAGAAGTCACTTTCAAACCAAGCAGCTTTCTGTTGTTCAACTAGGCTAATTTGTGTGAGCAACTTACAAAACCAGTCACAAAGTGAAATTATTGGATTTTGCCTGCAATTCTGCAGTCTCCTAAGTTTTCCATTGTGGATTTAATAAAGACTGTGTTTGTACTCTACTCCTTTCGTCGCATGCATTAATACAATCACACCTGACACTACAAAAGTATCATAAATGTTGCCCTTCACTTTCTATAACTGGTCACCTCGTGAGGTATATGTGGATAGTGATTTGTTCCAGTCCAGAGTAGAAACAGTGACATCTGCATGTCAAAAGTCTCAATAAGAACTTTTCTTCTGCTTTAAGAACGTTTTGATGTTGTTTTAATATAGAACTTGGTCTATTTCAATTATATTAGGCTAAATACTGGATGTTATTTGTAACATAATTTGTTCGTATGGGAAGGAGGCGGAAACCGGCGAACATTTAAAAGACTTTAATAAATAAACAAAATGAAAGTAAACCGCGGGCAGCCCCTCACGGACGACTGCCACGCACACACATAATAAAACATAAATAAAACGCAACATAAAATCCAGGCCTGGTCCTCTCTCGTCCCTCACTGGTGTCGCTCGTCCTTATATGCCTGTGACTTGCAGGTGACGCGCTTACTCAATCACGCACCGGTCTCACTCGCTCCTCCCATGTCTCTCGCTCGTCTACCTCGCCACATACCTCCATTGCCACTCGCAGGCTGGGGGGTACACCTGAGACGGTGCCTACTCCCCCACCGGGGGCCCAATCTCCGGAGACACAGAAAGCGACAGGACGAGAGAGTGGAGAGAGGGAAAAACAAAATTCTTGTCCGGTTCCCGGACACACTGCCGCTCGGTCCCCTGCCAGCCAAGAGGCTCTTCCTCACGGTGCCATGCGATGGTACAGGATGCTCGGTAGACGGCTCGATCCTCCCTCGAGTCCCACGCACCTTGCTCCTCCCCTAAATGACGGACGGCAGCAGGCTCTGGCTCACAGCAAGCATCGGCGACTCCTCTGCTCCCTCTCGGATGGCAGCCACCCCACCTCGACCCAGGGGCATGGCAGCGAGCTCTCCATCCCACCGGTCTTCACTTGCTCCAGCACCATCGCCTCGGCAGCCACTCGCGGTCTTCTTTCATCTGCTTTTCCCGAACTCCTAAGCACCGCGATCCCCCTCAGCAGCAAGGGCTCTTCGACAGCATGTCCCTCCTTCCTCCCAGGTTTCGGCACCAATATAACGTACTTTGTATGTTCAGGGAAGAAGTAGGCGGGAACCGGCGAACATTTAAAAGACTTTAATAAATAAACAAAATGAAAGTAAACCGCGACTGCCACGCACACACATAATAAAACATAAATAAAATGCAACATGACCTAGTCCTCTCTCATCCTTCACTGGTGTCGCTCGTCCTTATATGCCTCCGAGCTCCCTCATGAGAGGACTCAAGATTCAAGATTCAATATTCAAGAGTTTTATTTGTCACATACACAGTTATATACAGAATATACAACCGGCAGTGAAATGTAAACAGGTCCGCTCCATGGACAGTGCAAATTCACAGTTAAAAACACATGGAGGAAATTATAATAGAAATAGAATAAAAAAGTATATATATATATATATATATATATATATATATATATATATATATATATATATATATATATATATATATATACTTACCTAAAGGATTATTAGGAACACCATACTAAATACTGTGTTTGACCCCCTTTCACCTTCAGAACTGCCTTAATTCTACGTGGCATTGATTCAACAAGCAACAAGGTGCTGAAAGCATTTTTTAGAAATGCTGGCCCATATTGATAGGATAGCATCTTGCAGTTGATGGAGATTTGTGGGATGCACATCCAGGGCACATAGCTCCTGTTCCACCACATCCCAAAGATGCTCTATTGGGTTGAGATCTGGTGACTGTGGGGGCCATTTTAGTACAGTGAACTCATTGTCATGTTCAAGAAACCAATTTGAAATGATTGGAGCTTTGTGACATGGTGCATTGTCCTGCTGGAAGTAGCCATCAGAGAATGGGTACATGGTGGTCATAAAGGGATGGACATGATCAGAAACAATGCTCAGGTAGGCTGTGGCATTTAAACAATGCCAATTGGCACTAAGGGGCCTAAAGTGTGCCAAGAAAACATCCCCCACACCATTACACCACCACCAGCAGCCTGCACAGTGATAACAACGCATGATGGATCCATGTTCTCATTCTGTTTATGCCAAATTCTGACTCTACCACCTGAATGTCTCAACAGAAATCGAGACTCATCAGATCAGGCAACATTTTCCAGTCTTCAACTGTCCAATTTTGGTGAACTTGTGCAAATTGTAGCCTCTTTTTCCTATTTGTAGTGGAGATGAGTGGTACCCGCTGGGGTCTTCTGCTGTTGTAGCTCATCCGCCTCAAGGTTGTGCGTGTTGTGGCTTCACAAATGCTTTGCTGAATACCTCAGTTATTCACGATGGTTATTTCAGTCAAAGTTGCTCTTCTATCAGCTTGAATCAGTCGGCCCATTCTCCTCTGACCTCGAGCATCAGCAAGGCATTTTCGTCCACAGGACTGCCGCACACTGGATGTTTTTCCCTTTTCACACCATTCTTTGTAAACCCTAGAAATGGTTGTACATGAAAATCCCAGTAACTGAGCAGATTGTGAAATACTCAGACCGGCCCGTCTGGCACCAACAACCATGCCATGCTCAAAATTGCTTAAATCACCTTTCTTTCCCATTCTGACATTCAGTTTGGAGTTCAGGAGATTGTCTTGACCAGGGCCACACCCCTAAATGCATTGAAGCAACTGCCATGTGATTGGTTGATTAGATAATTGCATTAATGAGAAATTGAACAGGTGTTCCTAATAATCCTTTAGGTGAGTGTATATATATATATATATATATATATATATATATATATATATATATATATATATATATATATATATCTGTAGACTTATAAATATGTGGTTAACAGAAATGTATAAAGAAGTATAATGTGCAAACAGGTTTATAACAGGTTGTTACACAGTAGCAACGAGAACAGTACAATGTCAGTATATCGATGGTCACGTGATGTTAAGTGACTGAGTTCAGGAGTCTGATGGCCTGGGGGCCTAGCAGCGTGAAATGAGGGTTTGCAGGGTGATTAGAGTCCTTGATGATTTTAGTAGAGACGGGAGAGCTGACCCTGAGATATGCTCGGATAAGCGCACGACTCTTTGCGGGGCTTTGCAGTCATGACTGGTGCTGTTCCCATACCACGCTGTGATGCACTGAGTTAATACACTTTCTATCGCCCCTAAATAGAAAGTTTTCAGGATAGCTGGTGAAACCCTGAATTTCCTCAGCTGGCACAGGTGGTACAGTCTTTGCCTGGCTTTTTTCACCTGTGTCTGAATCTGAGCAGTCCAGGTCAGGTCCTCGGAGATGTTTACACCCAGGAACTTGAAGCTGCTCACTCTCTCTACTGGTGACCCGCTGATCATGAGAAGGGAGTATGTCCGTTGCTGTCTCTTCCTGAAGTCCACAATCATTTCTTTGGTCTTGCCAACATTCAGAGAGAGACAGTTGTCCTGGCATCATGATGTTAGATGCTCCACCTCGTCCAAGTATGCCGTCTCATTGTTGTTGGAAATGAGGCCCAGGACAACAGTATCATCAGCAAATTTGATGATAGAGGTGGAGCTGTGTGTGGACAAACAGTCATGCGTGTAGAGAGAGTAGAGCTGGGGACTCAGGACACAGCCCTGTGGAGCTCCCACACTCAGGGTGATGGAGGTGGAGGTGAACTGGCCTGCTCTCACCACCTGAGGCCTGCCAGTGAGGAAGTCTTCAATCCAGTGGCAGAGAGAAGAATTCAGGGCGAGATCCAGGAGTTTGGCGGATAGCTTAATGGGAACTATGGTGTTAAAGGCTGAGCTATAGTCAATAAATAGCAGCCTTACGTAGTGAGTGAGGGAGGAGTGGAGGACATGAGAGATGGCATCTTCAGTCTATCTATTGGGACGATAGGCAAACTGAAGAGGGTCCAAAGTGTTAGGAATGAAGGAGCAAATGGTGTTTTTAATGAGTCTCTCAATGACCTTCATGACTATAGACGTGAGAGCCACTGGACGATAGTCATTTAGGCAAGAGGGTTTACTGTTCTTAAGGACAGGGATGATAGTGGATTTTTTGAAGGAGGTGGGGACCACAGATGTAGCGAGGGACTCATTAAAGATAGATGTAAACAACCCGGCGAGCTGATCAGCACAGGACCGCAGAACACGACCTGAAATACCATCCGGCCCGGCAGCTTTCCTGATGTCCACACACTTGAGTGCCCTCCGAACTTCATCCTCCGAGACAGAGATCACGTGGTTGTTGCTGCTCTGAGTGATTCCCTCTGACGCGTCACTTGGCGGAGTCGCGCTGCCGCGATTACAATCAAAGCGAGCGTAGAAAGAGTTTAACTCATTCACAAGTAACGGATCAGCTCTCACCTCTGCAGAGGATTTAGATCCAAAGGAACAGATGGGCCTGCCACATGCGCCGCGAGTCGTTGAGTTGGAAATGAGACTCCACTCGATCCTTATAACGGAGTTTTGCGGCTTTAACTGCGCGTCGCAGAGCATAGCAGGATGATTTGCATTCAGTCATGTTCCCCGATAGGAGACCAGCGTTGTAAGCAGCAGTGCATGTGTTCGCTGCAGCGCGGATTGAATTGTCCACCCATGGTTTCTGATTTGAGAAGGACGTTATTGTTATTGTTTGTGTGGCTTGCTCTGTAAGAGTGTTGATGAAGCAAAGCGCCACATCCGTGAACTCGCTGACGTCAGATGAACTTGCCTGGAACATGTCCCAGTCGACGTCATCAAGAGCTGCCTGTAAGCGCGGTCTCTGAATGGGGTGACCAGCGTTTAACTTCCCGCCTCACCGGGGTTCCTGAACGAGCCTTTGTCTGTATTCAGGTGTGAGGAAAATGGCGGCATGATCCAATTTGCCGAAAGCTGGGAGTGACCGCACTTTATAGGCGTTCTTAAATGGAGAGTAGCAATGATCCAGTGTGTTTGCTCCTCGTGTAGGACAGGAGACGTGCTGGTGAAAGTTTGGCAAGACTTTCTTTAGGTTTGCTTTGTTAAAATCGCCCGCGACGATGAACGCAGCATTGGGGTGTTTGTTTATGAAGCCACTGGTAACATTGTGAAGGCCAGATAAAGCCAGCCCTGTGTCTGCCTGTGGTGGAATGTAAACGCCGGTCGCGACGACAGAGGAAAACTCCCACGGCAGATAGAATGGGCGGCAAATGATTGTTAAATGTTCCAGATGAGGCGAGCAGGATCGCGAAAGAATGGTGATGTTCCTGGGATCACACCATTTCTTGTTGATCATGAAACATACTCCACCGCCTTTGGATTTACCGGCCTCGGCTGTTCTGTCCATCCGAAAAGTTCTCCGACGGCGTCACAGCTGTGTCCGGGACCGCGTGTGTGAGGCATGTTTCAGACAAACAATAGATGTTACAGTCTCTCATGTCCCATTGAAAACTTATCCTGGCTCTAAGATCGTGCATCTTATTTTCCAAGGATTGGACATTTGCAAGCATGATGCTCGGGAGAGGTGGGCTGAATGCCCGTTTTCTCAGTCTGTTGCGAATCCCAGCGCGTTTCCCACGGTGTTTCTTGATTCTTCGCCTTCGACTCTGGCCATTGTTCAACTCGGCGTTCTGATGAATCTCAGATGGCCACAGAGGATCGGTGAAAGTGTCCTGAAACAGTCCAGTGTAGAGGTAACCAATGTCCAAAAGAGTTTTGCTGTCATAGCAGATCAATGCAGATGATAAATTTGTAAAAATTGAGAGCAAAAGAAAGTAAAATAAATAATCTTTGCGGAGCGACCTGAACGGCAACCGAACACGGCGGCGCCATCTTGGTTTGACTGATGCATCGAGACTGGTGTGACTTGCAGGTGATGCGCTTTCTGAATCACACACCGGTCTTGTTCGCTCCTCCCATGTCTCTCGCTAGTCTACCTCGCCACATAATTATTTTGATGAATGTCTGCTTTGTAGATCATAAAAAATGTACATTCAACTTAGTCCATTCAACTAATAAGATCATCGTCACATGCATCACATTTTGGTGTTAGTAAATACCAATTACACCACTGCAAACCATTAGAACCCATCCTGAGCCTTTTTCTCCCTTCCTGGGTGAGCCAGCTACCAAGCATTAATGCATCAGTCTTTGCAAAAAAAAAATGTTATGCACTGCGAAATGAAGCACTTCAACAGACTTCGGACTTCCTTCCATTTTTCGAGTCAAATTAAATTGATCTTCACTAGGCTTTTTAAAAGTCATTATCCAGTGGATGACACGCAAGACCCCTTCTGTCTCTGTCAGACAGTCTGTGCTGACAGAGGATGAGAAATACCTGCCCTGTGGCTGAGTGCATTATCAGTAGATTTGAAGACTTCCTTAAGTAGCACACAGCACATTCCCACACACATTACTTATTTAAACAACTTCCAACCTCATTAAGTGTTGAACAGATCAAGGATTTGGTTTGGCAACAATGCAGCCAAAAGCACAAAGCATAAAGGTGATGTTCTATAAGAGGGATAAGAGGAAAACTATATATATATATATATATATATATATATATATATATATATATATATATATATATATATATATATATATATATATATATATATATATATATATATATACCAATCACATGGCAGTTGCTTCAATGCATTTAGGGGTGTGGTCCTGGTCAAGACAATCTCCTGAACTCCAAACTGAATGTCAGAATAGGAAAGAAAGGTGATTTAAGCAACTCATCTCCACTACAAATAGGAAAAAGAGGCTACAATTTGCACAAGCTCACCAAAATTGGACGGTTGAAGACTGGAAAAATGTTGCCTGGTCTGATGAGTCTCGATTTCTGTTGAGACATTCAGATGGTAGAGTCAGAATTTGGCATAAACAGAATGAGAACATGGATCCATCATGCCTTGCTACTGTGCAAGCTGCTGGTTGTGGTGTAATGGTGTGGGGGATGTTTTCTTGGCACACTTTAGGCCCCTTAGTGCCAATTGGGCATTGTTTAAATGCCACGGCCTACCTGAGCATTATTTCTGACCATGTCCATCCCTTTATGACCACCATGTACCCATTCTCTGATGGCTACTTCCAGCAGGATAATGCACCATGTCACAAAGCTCGAAACATTTCAAATTGGTTTCTTGAACATGACAATGAGTTCACTGTACTAAAATGGCCCCCACAGTCACCAGATCTCAACCCAATAGAGCACCTTGCTGAATCAATGCCACATAGAATTAAGGCAGTTCTGAAGGCGAAAGGGGGTCAAACACAGTATTAGTATGGTGCTCCTAATAATCCTTTAGGTGAGTGTGTGTGTATATATATATATATATATATATATATATATATATATATATATATATATATATATATATATATATATATATACACACACACACACACACACACACACACACACACATATATATATATATATATATATATATATATATATATATATATATATATATATATATATATATATATAAGTCAAACCAAAAAGTATTCAGACACTAGATATAATTTTTTTACTAGTGGGTGCAGGACACTATAGTCCATTTATGTAAATGAGGATAGCAAAATAAAGTAAACTGTGACACTATACCTTTAAGTGTTTTTTTCTTTAATTGCTAATGCGACCTTTGACACCACAGACTGAACAAAATGAAGCATTGCTTGGTCATTGGTTGACCTAAATTGGTATTATCTAATTGTGTACTTAAACTTAACAGCTGACAGCTGATTGGTTGATTGTAATCCATTACATACATTTCTATCAAAGTTATCTGACATTATCAAGATGAATTTGTTCTGACACAGTTTAACTCTGAGTTCTTGTCATATTTTATTACCATTTTCTGAATAGCGAATAAACTGTGATAATGTGAGAAATGTTGAAGATGTCTGAATAAATTTAGGTTTGACTATATATATATATATATATATATATATATATATATATATATATATATATATATATATATATATATATATATATAATGTGCACACACACACACACACACAAATCAAAGTTAATTAGGTGTCAGTGCAGTAAGTCTATAGTCCTTTAGACCTCTTCTGAATTTGATTAATGCATGCCTAAACAAACTTTTGTTTCAAAGTTTTTAAAAAAGTAGAATAAAAGCATTAGCACAAGAATGCACTGCTGACTCTCAGGATCTAATCAACGTTGTTCTCGGGATCCAAGTGGAAGAAATATTGTTGAGTATGTGTTTCGCTCTGAATTTCTTTAATAAAGACAGTTAAGTGGACCCAAATGAGCACATATGCAGCCTCCTCTGAGTAATTGTTACTATATATGAGCAGGCTTTCCATATTTTAGACCAATTTTACTTACAAATTAAAAATGTGCATCTAATTTATACTCTGACTATTTTGCATCATTCACTGTGTTCCGTTACCTTTAAAAGTCTAGCTTCTCACATATTATGTGATGCCAAGAATAAAATGATCTTTAGTAGCCTACTTTGTGTGTCAGAGTAGTTTATTCAAGTGTGCTATTAGTATAATTTTTATATTGAGTATACTCTCAGTCCACTTTTTTTATATATATACTTCTCAGAAATATACTTAAAATTGCACTTATACTGACTTATAATGACAGAAAAGTTTAAGTTGGTCTATACTTGTACTCAATCTTTTGATCGAGATATAAGTAAAAGTATAATTTAGTATTCAAAGTATACTTGGCTTGTAATTGTGTTTAATCTTTTGATTGAGTAGCCTATTAAATATACTTTTTATACATAGTTTTACATACAGTTTTATGAAACTTACATTGTTTGAAAATATTGATTAGAATATTGATATAAAACAGATATGTTCCCAATTCTGCGTATATGAATTTTTTTGTGTAGGCTAGTCCACTGGTAGCGTATATAGGAATTTACTTAAAATCTACTTTACTCTTTCCCCACCATTGACCGATTTTTTTCATTTTCCATTCACTGTCATACGGTAGGCAGGCCTGGATTAAGAATACGTAGGGCCCTGGGGCTATAACAAACCCAAGGGCCCCCATATTAGCCAATCTTGGTGCCACAACATTTTCTACCACAGAAAGAATTTTTTTTTTTTTTTTTTTTTTTTTTATCCTCAAAGCACAGAGATACAATGAGTATATACTGTCTGAATATTACACATTTAATATTAATTAGACCTATATATAAATATTCCAGGCTGCAACACATTAACGACATAAATGCATTAACTCCAGATATGAGGTCAAAGCAAACAGGTTTACAGAAACAGGGTTCGGGGGGCATGGTCCCCCAAGAAAATTTTGATTTCTCTGATCTATATATGTGCATTTTAAGATGTTTGAAGGCTAAACAAAATTAATAATAAATAGCTTTTAAAACCATTTTAGTGGGCAGTAGATTATCTGTCATACCTGCTCTCTCCTCATTTCATCACTCTCATTTCTAACACTCTTTCACTTTCTTTTTCTCTCAGTGTCCTTCTCTTGCCCTGTCTCTTCCCCTCCTAAAAGTATTTTCATTGTTTAACATTTCAATCCTAAAACAGCTGTCAAACATGAAATGTTTAGTTTAGCTATCTTGTATTGTTTACTGAAGCGTCACGCAACTCGCGTTGCGAAATGCGAATTTGCACTCAGCAGCTTCTGTGAACATAGAGCCCGCCTACTTTAATTTGATTGGTCATCTCAAATATTTTGACATTGATGAGTGATGACAGACCGCAGGCAGCTCAGATAAGAAGATATCCCTGCAGCTCTAAAGTAGTGTTTTATACTCGTCAATTATTTCACAACATTTATTAAGTACACCTTGGAAGCTATAATAAAATATTTTTAAAATTAGTTAAAGTACAGTTAAAGATATATTTCAAGTATAAAAAAAATCTACATTTGAACATAGTAGTATGTTGAAAGTGCAAAATAATATATAAATAGTTGACTTAAAGAAAACTTACAAGTATACTTGCAGTATAAAACTACTAAACTAGTAGTTTACTGAGTGTACACTTCAAAGTGTACTTTAATAAACAAACAAAAAAATACTATTTCAACACGTTCTCTTGCAACACATTCTCACTACCAACTCATCACATATTGGCGCTTCAGGACCCTTCGCCATCACTTTTTAACGCATGGGGTACATTATTATAATTTTTCAACGAGCAGGGTGCTCCTTTTGTTTTAATTGTTTGCCTAATGTGTCAGATCAAGACGCATTTAATTCTTTGCATTTGTAAAAGTAGACATGATTTTATGAATATTTATAGGCTACTTTTTATATTTTGGAGCAACTAATCCCACTCCTACCCTACTTCTCAACAATATAAAACACGTAACAGGCAAAAAAGTACAGTCACAGTTTTTATTGCAAAACTGACCAAAACAGTATAAAAGTATTAACTCGTGATGCATGAAGTCTTCTGAAGTCATACAATATCTTCATGTAAAGAACAGAATTGATCTATGAACTTATCTTCTGTTTTAATCGCTAAAATGATGATCCCGCCGCTCCGTGAACACACTCATTCATATCTCATTCAAATGATACACCTGACTCATGACACAAACATGACACATGACACAATCGGTCACGAGACACACGAAAGCCAATGACATTTTACAATCAAAGTTGACGTAATGGGAGTGAGAATGTGTTGCACTACTTGTATTAAAATAGTAAGCTACTAGTATACTTATAAGTTCACTTGTAATACAAATGAGAAACCTATTGTGCACTTTAAGTTTACTACTATTACACTAATAGTACACTTAAACGTATACTTTTACAGTATATACTAAAAGTGGGCCAATTTAGTCCCAAGCAGTATTGAAATAGTACGCTTACAAGTTTACATAACATTTTGTATAACTAGTATACAATGATATTAGTATACTTACTACATAATGTATGCTTAAAAATACTACTTAAATAATACTTGAACATTACTTAAGTATACTTCATAAAATTAACTTGAAGTGAACTTCTGACTTATAGACTTTGCTAAGCTATAGTTTTAAAGTAGCTTCGTCAATACTGATGCTAAGCCAACCGACAGAACTGTAGGTAAGCAATAGTGTCTGTTGTTGTCCCAAATAGGATGATAGCGCAAACCAGACATCATGTCATATCCAGTCTAAATGCTTTTTTTTCCCTTTGTTTCCATGGCAGAATAATCCTCTGCAGCAGTGAGCTGTCATAAAACAGCAAAACTCTGTTAGACAACACACTTTCATATGCATATCAAGGGAACGCGTGAGTTTTTCTTTAAGCTACAAAATTATTGAGTAGTTGAAGTTTCTTTGTTCAGAGCAACTCCCCATTTGCTGACTTGCCCGTAATCTTTGCAAAATAACTGAAGTTTTGTTCTGTGGTGGAGAATGATGTGTGTTGTTCTGTCAATGCTCGGCACTATAACCAGATAAAATTCATGACAACTCTCTCATCCTTAGTTTATCCCTAAGGCCCTGTAAAACAAAATATAAATAGGCCATTATGAGATAATAAGAATGACAATGATCCAGCATATGAGGAATATTTATCTATTTTCTGACACCTTCTCAGCATAGAAAACAAAGCTAGAATGCAAATGACAATCTGATGATTAAATAAAACAACATCAACCACAGGACGTTTTTTGTTCCTCTATGCCACAGGTGAAATAAGGTTGAAGGCAAACAGTCACCATATGCTGCTCTGACAGTGGAACAGATGTGAAATATCCCCAGCGAACACAAAAAGTGAAATGTTGGGGGATTGCAAGCTAACAAAGACAGGCATAGTGGGGGGCTCATCAGCAATGACAGCCAGCCTGAATATGAACTATTTTTCATGATCTTATTATAAATTATTTGTATATTCATATTTCTGCCATTAAAATAAAAATTTATTACAGTTTTAATTGCAAGTTTACACCTCCCAATTCTGCAGAATTAAGTAAGAATTATTATAGTGATAATGTTATCACCATGCACTGTCAGAAAAAAAAGGTACATTGCTGTCACTGGGGCGGTACCCTAAGGTGCAAAACTGAAAAGGTACTAATACGCACTCTTAAGGTACTAATATGTACCATTTAGGGGTAAGTAAGGTACAAAGATGTACCTTTTCACTTTTGTGTGTGTATACGGGACATGCTCAGTTCACTTAATTTTGACGTTACACACACACACATATACATATAGCTATATATATATATATATATATATATATAGGTAAGGAAATAATAATAAGTATATATATATATATATATATATATATATATATATATATATATATATATATATATATATATATATATATATATATATATATAGGTAAGGAAATAATAAGGTAAGTATATATATATATATATATAAATTTTTACTTGAAACAAGTTTTATGAAAGCATTCATCTATGCAGACTACTGTAAATCTGGTGGCATAGAGACTTTAATCATAGATGTTTGTTGATACACACATGAATACACATAAACACGGCAGGACCCAAAAGGGCACATAAGCCACAGCTCAAATGTATGAATGTCATTGCATTAGACAAGGCTTCCCAAAGTTGTCAGACGAATCCCTTTGACATTGACATGGTAACATGATATGCAGGCAAACAAATAAAATATTTAATAAAATATTTAATAATTAACACGGCTCCAGGGGTTAATAAAAGTCCTTTGAATTGAATTGATGGGGGTTATTTTAAGAAAAATATCCATATTTAAAACTTTATAAAGTAAAATATCTAGCTTCTGCCAGACCGCCTTCCATATTCAACTATCACCAGAACTTAGCGTTAGCGCTTTGAACTGCAAGAGGCGTTACACTATTTCCGTTAGTTTAATATACGGAAGGCAGTCTGACGGAAGCTAGATATTTTACTATATAAAGTTTTAAATATGGATATTTTTCTTACAAAACCCCATCGCTTCACTTCAGAAGGTCTTTATTAACCCCCAGAGCCGTGTGGATTACTTTTGTTATGGATGGATGTACTTTTTTGAGCTTCAAACTCAATGGACCCTGTCACTGCCATTATAAAGCTTGGAAGTGTCAGGATATTTATTAATATAACTCTGATTGTGTTCATCAGAGAGAAGAAAGTCATATACACCTAGGATGGCTTGAGGGTGAGTAAATCATGGGGTAATTTTCATTTCAACGATAAGAATAATAAATATAAACTTTTACACAGTTTAAGCATAGTATTGTTGATTTTCAGTGCTGTAGCTATTGGCGTTGTTGAGATTTCTTCATAATGATTTCTGATATACCCTGTTGCTCTGAAGGTTAAAGAGACTTGTTATAAAATCCTGTTTATAGGATAAATCCATAGTGGAATTTTTACAAAAGTGTTTTCAGTTTGTTCTTCTTTCTGGGAAATCTTAAAAAAAAACTTTTTACCACTGTGATTTTATCTCTAAAATTGGGTGAATGTTATTATCCTGTGAAGATTTGTGACTGGCAGTGAAGCGATGCAACTGCTGCTGGTAGGTCACATGACAGTGACAACATGGAGGATGTATGTCTGAATGTCATTCTACTACCCATATTCATACTATATAAAACATAATTTTTGTAACAGTTATGAAGTAAGTTTTAAGACAAATGTAGTACTATACGATTACAGTTTCAGGCACATGCGGTGTCCAAATAGTTTCTGGGATCCTAATTCAACAAGTCATGAAATGTTCATGCAGTCCTATGCAATGGCCAAATGTTACACTTAAAGGGATAGTTCACCCACAAATGAAAAATCTGTCATCATTTTCATCACACTCAAGTTGCTGTATGAATTTCAAATGCTGAACACAAAAGAAGATATTTGGAAGAATGTTGGTAACCAGACAGTTGACAGTAGCCACTGACTTCCATAAAGAAAAAGGAAAAAAAAAAATTCATTTTTGATTACTGATATTCTTCAAAATCTTCTGTGTTCAGCAGAAGAAACACATTCATACAGGTTTGGAAGAACTTGAGGGTGAGTAAATGATGACAAAATTGACATTTTTGGGTGAACTATCCCTTTAAAGCCTGTGGGAAATCATCTTTCTCAAAACCTCATATTGTCAGGCATTAAAGTAAGCTATGGCCACAGTTGAGGCTCGAAAGCCTTTAACCCCCGACATTTCATGAATTCTGTTTGCAAAACCATACCTGTCTTTGTAAGAGAATATCAGTAGTCAATATCAGAGAGCTTTGTAATTACTTCTTTTTATTTTATCCATCTAAACAAAAGTGTCAAGCCTCATAAAAGCGCTTCTTTGTTTTGTCCCATTATTTTGATCAATATCAAATCAGTAAGCCAGCGCACTATTCAGAAATGCATTTACTGGGGTCAGTTCAGTTACAGGCAACAATGAGGAGCATTAAAAGCAATCTGCTTTTCTTTCAGTGCCATTTTATCTGTGAATGTGGCAAAAAACATTATTAAAGCACAGTGACTGAATTTTGACTGAATTACATGTTTTTGATTCATACATCATGGGAACTACAATGCCCAAATGTGTTTATGCTTCTGTTTTACACCCATCGTTATTACATTTTCAGGTCTTAAGCGACCGAATCTATATCTAATACGGATTGATCTCTAACTCTCTCAATAGTAGGCATAAAAATTGATATTTAAATAACACTTAAAAAATAATAAAATAAAGCATATTTTTATTAACTTTTGGAACTTGGAGGGGTTCAGTTTGAGCAGATGTTTTTACCATCATCATCATCATCATCACTGTCATAGTCAGAGCTCATTTCCCAGTACATTCTCAAAACTATAATTTTCAACATTTTCAAAATCAATATTTTGATCGCTGACAGCTTCTTCACCAGATCCACCAAGTGACAGTGACACTAATATTTGATTGCGTTCAGTTCTTGCTCTGCAGTAAATTGCTGACCCATTTCAAGTTTTGCTGATGATTCTTCCTATTCTTTTGTTTTTTCTATTATTCTTGTTAGCTGAGTTTACTTTGGCAGCAAGGGCTATTGTATAGTTAACATTATTATATCTTAGGTTTCACATCAATAGCATCACTAAACCCTTTTTATTATGGCATGTGGACACAGGACCACCCTGCTGCATCACAAACTTCCTGCAGGGAAGCCCCTGCTATCAAAGCCTTAGAGGTAGCCATACTCCTCATAGAGTGCACCCGTACAGCCAAAGGTGAAGACTGACTGGCGCTTATCTCATAAGCAAGTGAGATAGCTTCAACCACCCACTTGCTCATTCTCTGCTTGGATGCTGGGCCCCCCCTCGAGGGTGGCCTGAAACACACAAACAGTTATTCAGTCCTTCTCCACAGGGCAGCTCTGTGGACATAGGCATCTAATGCCCAAACTGGCAAAGTAGATTAAGTTTTTCCTGGTCTGACGCCTGAAAAGGAGGAGGACAAAAGGCCTGTAGCACGACTGGTCCTACAGTATTAGTAGGAACCTTAGGAATATGGGTGAAGGAAGGCCTTAACCATACCTGGCGCAAATTCCAAGCATGAGGGTGCCACTGACAGTGCTTGAATATCTCCTATTCTCTTTAGGAAAGATATCACAAGCAGAAAGATTGTTTTTAGTGTGAGAAACTTCTTAGGAACTTCTTCAATCGGCTCAAAGGGAGCCTCAGAAAGGCCCTGAAGTACAATGGCCAGGTCCCCATGCTGGCACCCTAGTGCGGACCACAGGTTTTAACCTCAAGGTGCCATGAAGGAAACGAGTAATTAGAGGGTGTCGCCCCAAAGATACACTACCCAAAGGCGTGTGGTAAGCTGCTAAGGCTGCCTGTACCTCCGGGTGAGGGTGCAAGATTGTCCCTCTCCATGGGAGAGCCGTCGAGGAGAGACACTAAGTCCGTGAACCATAAAACGGGGCTATTAGCAACAGACGGGCCCCGTCCTGACGCACTCTCTCTAGAACTCCTGGAAGCAGAGCAATCGAGGGAAATGCGTACAGGGGCAGCCTCTGCCACTCCTGCACCATGGCGTCCAGGCCCAAAGGAGCTGGAGGAGTTAGGGAGAACCAAAGATGACAATGAGAGGTTTCTAATGATGCAAACAGGTCTACTTCCGCTCTGCCGAAGTTCTCCCAAAGGAGCCATTCCCCGGGCCTCGGTCCCTGTCTCGACAGGATGTCTGCTTCCACATTTAAGTGCCCTGGGATATAAACTGCCCTGACTGAACACAGTTTCCCTTGGGCCCACAGGAGGATCTGACAAGCCAGCTTGTATAACAGGCGCAATTTCAAACCCCTCTGATGGTTTATATAGGAGACCACCAACATGTTGTCTGTACGAACTAGCACATGATGGCCCCTGAGGTCTGGCAGTGCCTCAGAGCCTAAAACACCGGCATCATCTCCAAGCAATTTATGTGCCAGGAATGATGATGGTCCTGCCATCGAATTCCAACTCAGACCCAGATACGTAGTTCTCTGTGCCGGACCTTTTTCGAGTTTAGTCTCAGCCCCACCCTTACGAAAATTAACCATGGTTTTATTACAAATAAAACCAAAAAAACATGGTTATTATAGTTAAACCATGTTAACCACAAATTAACCATGGTTTTGCTACTCTAACCATAGTTTAACCTAGTAACCATAGTAACCATGGTATTTGTGGTAAAACTGTGGTTATATAAATGGTAATCAATTAGCCAAAAAAACATGATTACTACACTTTTACTACAATAAAACCATGGTTATTTTTGGTAAGGGCAGCTTTTTCATGTGCGTGAGAACATCATCTCAATGTTGAACCGCCATCTGAGCTGACTGCGCTAGAATCAGCCAATCTTCTATATAATTGAGAATGCGGATCCCCTGCATGCGCATGGGAACCAAAGCTGCGTCTACACATTTTGTGAAAGTGCGGGGTGACAGTGCTAGACCGAAGGGAAGGACCCGATATTGGTATGCTTCTCCCCCGAAAACGAAACTGTCGAAGGATGGATATGTGGAAATATGCATCTTTCAGATCTATCGTGACAAACCAGTCCTCAGATCTGACCTGTGACACAATCTGTTTGAGTGTAAGCATCTTGAACTTGAACTTTGCTACAGTGCGATTGAGGAGTGCGATATATTTGGAAGATTCTCCCACTCTACCAGAAAATCTACTAAGGGTACCAGTCTCTCGAGACTGGCCTCTGATGTACTCTGATGCCACTGTACTCTGATGATAGCGCCCTGGAATGGCAAACCGGCAGGGAACAACTGGCTCGACTGCACTATGGCCCTCCTCGGAGGGTGTGAGCCATCCTCGGATGACCCGCGAGGGCCCCCCATGCCCCGACATTGCGACGGGGTTAGTGGGTCAACCCTCTGAGGGCACTGAAGGGAGGCAGGCACCGTAAGCTGAGGTGAACACAGTCTGCCTTCGGAGGGGACTACCCTCACGACCCTGACATGGCTGGTGTCAGGGTCTCATCGACGCAGCTTTCCTAGAGATAATGACAGTCCTCAGATCCATCTTACCCTTAGAAGGCTACGCCTGAGAGCATGCCCCACCCCTTTTGTGGGGGAGAACGGATGGCGACTCTCTGCTTTTGTTGCGCTCTGTGTGAGGAGCTGGTGCTTGGCTTCTGCTGCTCCCGCCCAGCAGCAGAAGAAGCCTGGGGTTTTCGAGGGAGAAACTGCTGGAGGCTTTTTTGCCTCCTGGAACCTGTCAGTGACCATGTTGACAGAGTCACCGAACAGGCCATCAGGAGACAGTGGGGCGTCCAGCAGAAAGCTTTTGTCTTTCACCTTTATTTCCGTTCAATTTTACCATAAATGCCTTGGCCACCAGGGCTGCCATAGAACAGCCGACTGATCTGGCCGTCTCCTTGGTGGCACGGAGAGCTAAATCGGCAGATGATCGGAGCTCACAAACCACATCATCTCTGATCTGATCACTTTCCCCCAGGTCTTTCAACCTGACCTGCTGCCGAATACGCTTTGCCCACCAGCGCAGAAGTGGCTCTTAGGGGCTTGGTGGCTCGTAAACTTCTCCTCCACCCTTGGCATCGGACCATAACCATATTTTTTCAGTCCCAATATATTGCTATATATGGATGTTTGGGGACTGAAAATTCTGGAAGAACGGTAAGCCCTGACATGGAGGCTGAGCAGAGTGTGCGGCCTGAGCCTGGTTTCTCCCAAGGTTTTTTTTTTTCTCAATTCTGACCGGAGTTTTGGTTCCTTGAACCAGTTTGGATTCCCAGATCAGATGCGTGGGGCAGAAGAGGGGAGGGTCGGCAGAGACGGGAGGGAGTTCAATGCCCTGACAGCTTGGGGAATGAAGCTGTCCTTCAGTCTGCTGGTCCTTGCTTGGAGACTGCGAAGCCTCCTCCCTGATGGCAGCAGACTGAAGAGGCTGTGCGATGGGTGGGTGGGGTCTCTCGCAATGATGAGGGCTTTGCGGGAGAGGCGGGAGTTATAAATGTCCTGGAGGGGTGGGAGAGAGACACCAACGATCTTCTCAGCTGCTCTCACTATGCGCTGAAGTGCTTTACGGCAGGATGCGTTGCAGGCGCTGTACCACACAGTGATGCAGCTGGTCAGAATGCTCTCGATGGTGCCTCTGTAGAAGGTGCGCATGATGGGGGCTGGGGCTCCGGCTCTTCTCAGCTTGCGGAGAAAGTAGAGTCGCTGCTGTGCTTTCTTGGTCAGTGCTGTGGAGTTGGCGGTCCAGGAGAGGTCCTCTGTGATATGCACACCCAGGAATTTGGTGCTCCTCACCCTTTCCACGGTCACACCGTTGATGGTCAGAGGGGCGTGCTGGGTGTGCATTCTCCTGAAGTCAGCAACAATCTCCTTCGTCTTCTCCACGTTCAGAGAGAGATTGTTGTCGCCACACCACCTGGCCAGGCGGCTCACCTCGCTCCTGAAGTTCGTCTCATCATCGTTGCTAATGAGACCAACTACGGTCGTGTCGATCCGCAAACTTGATGAAGAGATTGCTGTTGTGTATGGGTGTGCAGTCATGTGTCAGCAGAGTGAAAAGGAGGGGGCTCAACACACATCCCTGAGGGCTCCAGTGTTCATGATGATGGAGTTGGATGAGTTGTTGCCGACCCGAACTGCCTGAGGTCTTCCCCGTCAGGAAGTCCAGCAACCAGTTGCACATCGATGTGCTGAGTCCCAGCTGTGACAGTTTTTGAGTGAGCTGTAGAGGGATGATTGTATTGAATGCTGAACTAAAGTCTATGAACAGCATTCTGACATAAGTGTCTTTATTTTCCAGGTGAGTGAGTGCTGAATGGACGGTGGTGGCAATGGCGTCATCGGTCGAGCGTTTTGACCGATATGCAAATTGGTAGGGCTCCAGGGAGGGGGGGGGGGCAGACTTAATGTGGTGCATGACTAGCCGCTCAAAGCACTTCATAAGGATGGGGGTAAGTGCGACTGGACGGTAGTCGTTGAAGCAGGATGGAGATGATTTCTTAGGGACTGGAATGATGGTGGTTGCTTTGAAGCATGTGGGGACGACAGCTTGACTCAGTGAGATGTTGAAGATGTCTGTGAAGACATCAGTGAGTTCCTCTGCACAGTCTCTCAATACACGTCCAGGAATGTTGTCAGGACCTGGAGCTTTGCGTGCGTTGACCCTGCTGAGGGATCTTCTCACGCTGTCCCTGGGCAGTGACAACATCAGGTCATCGGGAGGAGGAGGTGACTTCTGTGCAGTGGTGCTGTTGTGAGCTTCAAAGCGAGCAAAGAAAGTGTTCAGCTCATTCAGCAGGGGTGGAGCTGTCACATGTCCGTGCAGGGGGCTTATAATCTGTGATGGTCTGAATACCCTGCCACAGGCTCCTTGTGTCTCTGCTGTCGCTGAAACGATGGGCTATCCTCCTGGAGTACTGTCTCTTAGCCTTCCTGATGCCACGTGACAGGTTGGCCCTTGCTGTCCTCAGGCCCACCTCATCTCCAGCTCTGAAGGCAGCGTTACGCGTCTTCAGGAGTCTGTAGACATTTCCTGTCAGCCACGGTTTTTGGTTGGGCCAGACGGTGATGGTCTTTGTGACTGTTACATCCTCCATACACTTGGTGATATAAGAAGTAACAGTCTCAGAGTACTCCTGGATGTCTATGGTGTTGTGGTAGGTTGCAGCCTGTTTAAACATGTCCCAGTCAGTGGTGTCGAAGCAGTCTTGAAGAGCCTCTGATGACCCTTCAGGCCAGACTTGAATCTGCTTCTGGACTGGTTTGGTGGCTTTCACAAGTGGTCTGTATGCTGGCATTAACATAACAGTGATGTGATCTGAAGCACCCAGGTGGGGGAGGGGGAGGGCTTTGTAAGCTCCTCTCTGTGTAGTGTATACAAAGTCCAGAGTGTTTTTACCACGTGTTGGGAAGTCAATGTGCTGATGAATTTTTGGAAGCACACTCTTTAGGTCTGCATGGTTGAAATCTCCAGCCAAGATGAGAAAAGCATCTGGGTGGGCTGTCTGCTGATCACTGATGTGTTTATAAAGATTATTTAGTGCCTCACTCCTGTTGTTGTTGGAGCTGGGGGGGATGTATACAGCAACAAGTATAATAGCTGAATATTCCCGCGGTAGATAAAACGGCCGACATTTAATAATCATAAACTCCACCAGGGGTGAGCAGTGTTTGCAGACCACAACAGCATCGCGGCACCACGCATCATTGGTGTAAACACAGAGTCCGCCGCCGCTGGTCTTACCTCCTCGACGAGCACTCTGTCCGCCCGATGGCATGTGAGCTGATCGAGCTGAATGGCGTGGTCCGGAACGCTGTTGTTGAGCCATGTTTCCGTGAACACAAAAACACAACAGTCTCTTACAGTCTTCCGACTAGAGCAAAGAAGACGAAGATCATCCAGTTTATTGTCCAACGAGCGTACATTAGCGAGAATGATGGAGGGGATAGCCGGCTTGTGTGGTTTAGCCGCTAGCCTGACACGGATGCCTCCGCGCTTCCCCCTCTTCTGTTTCCTCTCACCCCGTTTGTGGCGCCTCCACTGTGGGAGAGGTGCAGTAGTGGGGGACGGTGATGGGGTAGGCCCCCAGAGAAGGCCGTGATCCCGCAGATCTTGAGCGAGCGCCGAGCTTGGATTGAAGACTGTAGTTTTTCCAACCTCGAGCAGAAAACCGCTCAAGCCGAAAACTATCCAGTATGCGGCAGTCCTGTGGGCGAAAATGCCTTGTTGATGCTAGAGGTCAGAGGAGAATGGGCCGACTGATTCAAGCTGATAGAAGAGCAACTTTGACTGAAATAACCACTTGTTACAACTGAGGTATGCAGCAAAGCATTTGTGAAGCCACAACACGCACAACCTTGAGGCGGATGGGCTACAACAGCAGAAGACCCCACTGGGTACCACTCATCTCCACTACAAATAGGAAATGGGCTACAATTTGCACCAGCTCACCAAAATTGGACAGTTGAAGACTGGAAAAATGTTGCCTGGTCTGATGAGTCTCGATTTCTGTTGAGACATTCAGATGGTAGAGTCAGAATTTGGCGTAAACAGAATGAGAACATGGATCCATCATGCCTTGTTACCACTGTGCAGGCTGGTGGTGTAATGGTGTGGGGGATGTTTCTTGGCACACTTTAGGCCCCTTAGTGCCAATTGGGCATTGTTTAAATGCCACAGCCTACCTGAGCATTGTTTCTGACCATGTCCATCCCTTTATGACCAACATGTACCCATTCTCTGATGGCTACTTCCAGCAGGATAATACACCATGTCACAAAGCTCGAATCATTTGAAATTGGTTTCTTGAACATGACAATGAGTTCACTGTACTAAAATGGCCCCCACAGTCACCAGATCTCAACCCAATAGAGCATCTTTGGGATGTGGTGGAACGGGAGCTTTGTGCCCTGGATGTGCATCCCACAAATCTCCATCAACTGCAAGATGCTATCCTATCAATATGGGCCAACATTTCTAAAGAATGCTTTCAGCACCTTGTTGAATCAATGCCACATAGAATTAAGGCAGTTCTAAAGGCGAAAGGGGGTCAAACACAGTATTAGTATGGTGTTCCTAATAATCCTTTAGGTGAGTGTACATAGAGCGAATTCGTTGAAGGCACAGAAGCTGAATGTGTTTGGTGCAGGTGTGCTTTATAATTTCCTGCGATGACGTCACCCGCCTAGAGGCGTTCCCAAAGCGGTGACACAGCGTGAGTTCCCTTGAAAGGGAACTATATTTCAGTTCTACTTGTTGTGTATAAAAATAGCATAGGCCAAGATAAAAAAAAACAGAAAATGTGATTTGAGTGCCCCCTGCTGTATAACAGTGAAAACACGGAAAGCTGGAAAATTCTGTCAATGGCAGAAAAAGCGCTGTCTCATAAATGACAGAAAATTCAGTTAATGGCGTGAAAACAGTTAAAGGGTTAGTTCTCAATCTAATAAATTTCCAATGGCTAGAATAAGTAAATTACAAAAAAAAAAAAAAATTTAAAGAAAAAAAGAAAAAAATTTCATATTTTCAAAGTAGGATGCTCATTTATGCATGTTGACTTTAATCTAACAATGGGTATCTATGGTTTTACCTGTGGTTACTGTGCAAATATAGAAGTTGGTTACTGTGGTTATTGTGCAAAATCTATAGTACATTTTTAGAAGAGAGAGTATTGATAGTGATGGGATTATGGTTATCATGGTTTGGGTAAAAAAATTACCTTATTTTACTTTACCAAACTTGCATTTGTGGTTCCTGATGTAGGTCGGTTTTCTCACAGTCTTCACACCTTCTCATTTTCCGCACAGCCAGCCAGTATCATGCCAAGTTGTATTCATTCTGATGACAGAAAGTTTCAAATCCCTATTGTGTTCTTTCATTGGCTTTGAGACAGAATTTGTAATAAGTGCTAGGTATACGTTCCTTTCATCCTCTTCTGCTGTACATGCCACCTTTCCCTCTGATTTTCCAGGTCATACAAAAGCTTTGCAGTAGAGGGAATATGTGTGGAGCATTTGCACAAAACTGTAGATAAGACCCTCAAATAACAGTGTTCTTGAATTACATTCATATTTTCCATTTACGCTACCACCTCATTTTATTTTTTTGCACCCTTCATGCAAAGAAATTCAAACTAAGATTATTTTAATGTAGTTTACATGAAACCTGGAATATGGTGGTGATAATAGTTAATTAAAGTTTAAAAACAGTGAATCTTTAATGTGTTTTTTTTTATATTTTGTTTTTTTGTTTTTTCAGGGGCAAAATGTTGCATTGTACATCAATGAGTAATAGTATTTTATTTTTTGCATTTCACACAGATTTTTTTTCCTTGCTGTCCAAACAGATCTGCGACCCACCACTTGTCTTTCTCTGCCACATTCAGCCCTAAATAAGATGTGTGGAGCATGAGGTGTCTGAAAGGCAAAGTGTGAATTACTTTCTGACTATAATATCGAC
The DNA here is from genome assembly GCA_018749465.1 of Paracanthobrama guichenoti. NCBI lineage: Eukaryota > Metazoa > Chordata > Actinopteri > Cypriniformes > Gobionidae > Paracanthobrama > Paracanthobrama guichenoti. The sequence continues at coordinate 4,718,304 of CM031956.1, read as the reverse complement.
TCCAGCTGTTTAATGGAGCAGTTCAGTTTAAATGTCTGACTTAAATGACTTTGAGCCACATTGCATTTCTTGAGTGTTGCCAATGTGATTGCATACACATACACATAGTTATGTGGCATACACACATAGTTGCATAGCATACACATCAACACACATGAGAATCAAAGCCCTGTCTCTCAGCAGGAAGTTCTTTTTCACTTGAAACATGCCAGTGTTACTTGTAGGGGATTTTGCCATAACATTACATACACATTTCATAGAAAAGGCGTAGTGTAGTGCTAAATATAGTGCATATGAGGGCTTTGGAACATCTACATTCATGCATTTGGCAGATATTTTTATCCAAGGCAACTTACAGCACATTCAAGATATACATTTTTATCAGTTCATGCATTCCCTAAATATCAAACCCACAATCTAGACATAATGCTGTGCTTTATACTGTTTGAGCTACAAGAGCAATTCCATTTACTTTCTCCATAGAGAGATGTTTTACCTGTAGGATAGTCCTACCGTAAGCGCAAAGGTTTTTTTTTATGTTTTTTATTTTATTTTAAAGACCTATTATGACAAAACCTATAATGCAAAATCCACTTGTATAAGGTGTTTGAACAAAGATGTGTCCACAATGTGTCTAAACAGCCAGCCTATAATGGTAAATATCCATCCAATACTTTTTTATAATCCCCATCAATTATTATCAATCTCTCATAATGTGCGGTTTCATATTTCCCCCTACTTCTACGTAAGAGTAGAGAAACCCGCCCATGACCCATGTTTACTCGCTGTATCAGCTAGCTAGAGTATTACAATGTCTGCACCAAAAAAATTACAAATGTTCTGTTGTTGGATGTACCAACGAACATATGAGTCTCCATAGACTCTCAGCATCTGAGTCACTGAAGACACAGAAGAATGTCAGTAAAATGTTATATATTTGCACAAATCATTTTACTGATCATTTTGGACCGCTTCACTCACAGGGTCAGTACAATGCTAGATTTGCGAAAAAGTTGTTTCTGAAGGAAACAAAACTTCATATCCAAAACAAGTAAGGATGGCACTTCATATTTTGTGAATGTCTGCGAATTTCCTTTCTGAATGAGCTTTGCTGTACGGCTAATATGGCTAGTTACCTGGCTAGTTAGTCTCTGACTGTATTCAAAGAAACTAGAGCTATGTCGTTAGTTTTATCCCATAAATGCTCGCCGTCTGCGTGATTCATAAACGCACATGTATTATGCATTGTATAGTCGGGTGTTACATTCCCACACAAGCACTTATACAACAATTTATAGATTAACATGACGGTACATGATAGTCGATTAATTGAATCAATGTAACTCCACAACAACTAATGTTACATAAATGTATCAAATAACCATTCAAAATCTGAAGAATTCATCTGCTCTCTTCTGGAAGGCGGGCGGGGAGCAACAGTTCATTTGCATTTAAAGGGACACAAAAATGGTGCGTTTTTGCTCACACCCAAAAAGGGGCAAATTTGACAAGCTATAATAAATTATCTGGAGGGTGTTTTGAACTGAAACTTCACAGACACATTCTGGGGACACCAGAAATTTATATTACATCTTGTGAAAAGGGGCATAATATGTCCCCTTTAAATTATATTATGCTTATGTAGAATTATAACTTCTGTATAATATTAAAATAAAATTTTCTTAATTCATTGTTGATTCATGATAACTCCAGTCATCAGTGTCACATGATCCCATTTACCGGTAGTATATAGTCAAGTCACCTTTATTTATATAGCGCTTTTTACAATGTCAATTGTTTCAAAGCAGCTTCACAGTGTTAACAAGAAAATACTGCAACAGAATTTGATTTGGCTGTTCTGGTGAAAACGGTTATGTCATCCAGCTAATTTCAATTGTCATATAGTGTCAATGCAGCAGATCAGTAGTCAATCATTTTAATATTTCTCCATGTATATTCATATTTTAAAAAAATATGAGTATATGGGATAAAAAAAAATAATAATAAAAAAGTGTTTAATAGTTAAATTCCTAGTACAAAACTACACAACCAATACTCCTTAAGAGCTGTGGGACAAAATCAAAAGGGTGATAAAGACCCATTTGCTAGTTCCAATAGCAGTTATATGTGCCAAACATACAAACTTGTACCTTTATTTTTTATTTTTTTTTATTATTCTCTTTTTTTCTTTGTTGCTTCTGATGTTGTGATTTATTCAGAGTGGGTGGCTTTTTTTATTCACAGTTCTTTATTGAAGACTTTTTAGAAATCCCTCTAGAGAAATAAATGGGAAAAACACTTCCAGGACCAAGGCTGCTGAAAAAAACGGATGTTCACTGTGAAGTACCGCTATATTTCTAGCATGTTACAGTATGCCCAAGCTTATCTGTCTTGCAACACTGTTGCAACTCACATGCATTCGCTCTGATTCACTTTAATGGCTTGACACAAAGGCACAAACAGGCTGTATGAGAAAATATGGCTTTTAGCAATAGGGTCATAACCAAGCACAGCTTTCCTATTCTCTCTGCTCAAATTAGGCACACAGTGATAGCAGGTTAAAAAAAGACAGGAGCAGAGCGAGAGCATCCCAGACGTCCCTCATGAAATAAAGCGTGTGTGTAATGAGGATGTTGCATATTCATCTCACAGGTTTGTCAATGTAAGCCGGCAGATAAGTTGCCGTTATCGCCATGCAGCAATAGCAACCTGTGTCAAGGTCTTTTTGAGAAGTCATTTATAACCAGCCAAACACAGCCTCCACCTGCAGTGTTTGCAAGTGGACCAGGTCATGAAACAGGGTAGCCAGCCGGCCCGGTGTTCCCTGCTAATTTGATTTTTACCCACAGGGGATGTGTGTGCCCCTGTAGTATTAATATTTGGACAAGTGACATTACAACTTTGTATAACAATCTGACAGACGGAGGGAATGACGCAAACTAATGCAATGATTCGTAAACCAAGCCTCTCTCTATTAGGGCACCAATTTGTTGGTTCAATACAGCACTGACAGATTGTTAAGATTATCAAGACTTAATTAAAGTGGGCCTGGGGGGACAGCGCTATAGCATTAGCCAAACAAACTAAATTGACAACCCACAACATGCTGAAAGAAAATGCGACATGGAATTCTTACCATACCGCATTAAATGACAAAGATGAATCTATTTCATCTTCTAGCAGGCATCTAATCTAGATTTAATCAAGGGTGGATTACGGACCGGGCCAATGAGGCCTGTGCCCTGGGGTTGAGTGTCTGGCCTTTAAAGTGAGAGCAGCTTGGTAACAGTTTATTTTGATGATCCAGTTTAGACATTTTGTTGACTATAAGGCCCCGTCCACATGGAGACGCGTTTAGCTGTATACGTAAAAAATTTGTATTGTATCAGCATTTCGTCCAGATGGATCCGGCGTTTTAAGAGCCTGAAATCTGTATTTTTTTTAAATCGGAAGTGGATAAATTTGAAACCGACATCCTTGCGTTTCCGTGTGTACAGCCAATCCATATATTTTGTGAAACGGTGATGTCATCACACCACGTCCCGCAAGGTAAAAGGGATACAGCTACAGCCACTGGGCATGCGCACATCAATATTGCGTCACTGAACTGTATTTGCTGTATTTGCATTATTGTAAGGGTAGGTTTAAGGTTGGGGTAGGTGTAGGCGTAAGTAGCAAATTTATTTGTTTATTATTTTATCGTGAGATTTTGCCTCACTTCCAACTGTTGCTGTACCCCTTTGAGCCACAACTTTTCTCCTCCGTTTTTAGTGTATTTCTGTGGCAGAATTACAGCACCACATACTAGTCTGGCATGTATACTACATCGTTTTGAGTCAGTTTCATTGGTTTTGTGTGTACTCAGATATTCCTGGAGATTAGGGGAAAAAAAGATTGGATAGGGAAAGCTCTGGCTTTGTGTGGATGTGGCCTAAGTAACATTGCACCTACATGTAGACTCTTTGTTATAAACCTGCTTGTACATTATACTTCTTTGTACATTTGTTAACCACATATTTATAAGTCTACTGTTTACTCACTGCACAGTTTACTTCACTTATTTTATTCCACTTCTTTATTTTTATTTTTTTCTACTTGACTTGATTTATTTATAATTATATATATATATATATATATATATATATATATATATATATATATATATATATATGTATATATATATATATATATATATATATATATATATATATATATATATATATAGTACTTTTTTATTCTATTTCTATTATAATTTCCTCCTTGTGTTTTTAACTGTGAATTTGCACTGTCCATGGAGTGGACCTGTTTACATTTCACTGCCGGTTGTATATTCTGTATATAAATAAATAAAACTCTTGAAACTCTTGAATCTTGAATCTTGAATGTGAGTCAGAGTATTAGTAGACTGTCTGCCTAATTTCTGCTAACATATTTTGATGGTCCTCAAACAGACTGACTATACGTAACTTTGCAAGTACATACAGGTTCTTTATAATCGCATATCTAATGTTGTTGTTTATCATTTTTATGGCATTTTTCTTTTTTTTTTTTCTAGGAGATCGCTCTTAAAAAGGGTTTTTGCAGTGATTCCACAGAAGAACCATTTTGGGTTCTATAAAGAACCTTCCTGTGAGCAGATTTCTTCTTTGTGTAAAAAATATTTTAATAATCTGAAGATCCTTTTTCACTATAAAGAAGCTTTAGTGTTGTGTAATGTTTCCATGGGTTTTAAAAGTTCTTTACGGAACCATAACTGCCAGTAAAGAACCTTGTAGGCTACTTTCACACTGTCAGTCCAAATCCATTATTTGCTTAGCCGATTAGAATCTGATAAAAAATTATTGATGTCCACAATGTGCAACTGTTCAAATCCGATTTGTGTGTCCATGCAGCTCTTTAGTTTTCCGGAATATCTGCATTGCTTTCTATGTCAATGATGTTGCATGGTAGGCTTAAGCCAAAAACAGTAGCAATAACCACAACACAGAAGGTTTTGCAATATAGATGTTGTCTTTTTTACAACATGACATTGTGCAGCCACCATGCTGGACTACTGCATCTTCTGAGGCAGCGGCAGAAGCGTATGTGTATGTGTGGCTTTATTCCGTGCTATTCCGTGCATTTTCTGTTTCTTCTACAACACAACTTTGTTTCTGCAGCGTCTTTCAGCATGTTTCCTATAACAACGCCTGACGTTTATGCTTTACATGCCGTGAGAAAGTCATAAAAACCATGTGATTTGAATAGGATTTTAAACCACATATGAATGTAGCTTGAAACGGATTTGTAAATATTTGCATTTCATGTGATTTTTGACCGTAGCCTTGGTTTTAGGAAAGCTCTTAAATGTACCTGTGAGTGTTGGCAGTTAGTGCAGTCAGATAGGCAGATGACAAATGTGTGCGAGACTAATGGTGAAAATAATCAAATACAACATTTCATTTTATTCACAGAACATACAGCTTTGAAAAGTCATGAAACTCCCCATTTTTAGCACCGCAATTTTATTATTTTAGCTCAGTGATTGGATGACAATCATCAGAGGGCTCTTCCTCTCATGAATATTGAGGAGAATCTAATCAGTGTTATTTTAGTATCATTGATATGCAATTATAATTTGAATAAATATATTGAATTTTTTTTTATATTTTATGTTTTCATTATAATTTTAGTTTAATTAATTTTGTTGTGTTTATGTCCACATTATGACCATTTGTAAGGTCAGGCACTGATGTTGGACGAGAAGGCCTGGCTCGCAGTCTCTGCTCTAATTCATCCCAAAGGTGTTCTATCGGGTTGAGGTCAGGACTCTGTGTAGGCCAGTCAAGTTCCTCCACACCAAACTCGCTCATCCATGTCTTTATGGGCCTTGCTTTGCGCACTGGTGCACAGTCATGTTGGAACAGGAAGGGGCCATCCCCAAACTGTTCCCACAAAATTGGGAGCATGAAATTGTCCAAAATGTCTTTAAGCATTAAGAGTTCCTTTCACTGGAACTAAGGGGTGACTTCTGCGCACTGTGCACCTCAGCATGCGCTGACGCTGCTCTGTGATTTTACTTCGTGGCTGAGTTGTTATTGTTCCCAATTGCTTCCACTTTGTTATAATACCACTAACAGTTGACCGTGTCCATGGAGCGGACCTGTTTACATTTCACTGCCGGTTGTATATTCTGTATATAACTGTGTATGTGACAAATAAAACTCTTGAATCTTGAATCTTGAAACCGTGGAATATTTAGTAGAGAGTAAATTTCACAAATGGACTTCAGGGTACCACGCTTGAATTCACTGAGCTCCTGAGAGCGACCCATTCTTTCACAAATGACAAATAATTGTCTGCATGCCTAGTGCTTGATTCTATACACCTGTTGTTATGGAAGTGATTGAAACACCTGCATTCGATGATTTGGAGGGTGCCCCAATACTTTTGGCAATATAGTGTATGTCTATAGTTCGTATTAATTTTTATTTTATTTTTATTTTAGTACATCAAGTTAATTAAATTAAAATGAAAAATGCTGCCTTAAGAAATGTTATGTATGGTTATTTTAATTAATTTCCATAATTGCAACTTTTTTCCATAACAAATCAATTTAGCATATTTGTGATGTATTTTTCTTGTTATTTGAGCACTGCATCTCGTTGTGGCAGGAGGAGGCAGTCATTTAGGATGGTGCTCTAGGGCCTCACAGGACCACAATCTTGGTTTTAATTTGGAAAAATGTGCATAAACATATCAAGTATGTTTTCTTTGTGTCGCCAACTTTGCTTTGTCAGTGGTGTTGCATTGAGCCCTCAGGGCCACCAAACACTGGCTTAAAAAATCAAGTTATCCTAGTTAACCTCACCTTTTTCATAAAAAAAATTTAAAAAAAAAAATAAAATAAAAAGATTCTTCATTAAACTATGTATAAAAGCAAATTAAGACCATACATCTTAAGGCATCACAGACAGGAAATATTCTGAAAATGCAGTTCACATAAATATGTACGAGCTGAGAATAAAAAGCTGAAGGACTTTGAAAACAAGCCTGAAGGAGCGCATCTCAATAACTTTTTTCTCTTTCTTTTAGAATTTACTGTCATGTTTGGCTGCCAAAGTTGCAGGCAGAATAACAATTGCAGGAGGGCAATTACTGTCAGCAAAGGGATAGATGCTTCGCCGATAAGTTCGGCTGTCACATTTAAAGTGACAGCCATTCAGCTTCTCCTGATAAGTGGCAAACGATATTGTCATCATTAAGTTTTAATGGATATGAGGTTATGCGCTTCCAGCCACATGAACAAGAATAATGCTGAGAGGGGGAAAAAGACATGGCTGGCGCACAACACAGCCAAGTCCAAAATTGTTAAATGGACCCTGCGTGCCATATAGCCTTGGCTGAATTTCATCAAATATGTCCCTGTACAGTTTGTGTGTAGGCTTCACTTGAGTTATGGCCAGACATGCATTTTTAATACTGAAGGTTTATGTGCTGTACTCTTCATCATTCTTTCATATCAAAGTACAAGAGAACAGAGAAAAACAGAGTTAGCGTGTTTTTCTGAGCGCTGCTAAGTTCTGAGAGAGAACAGGGCTGAAGTTAGTTCTCTGTGATGTATGAAAATTGCATGTCGTAGAGATCAGGCTGCCTTGTACTCGTTATAGTTTATCTCAACAGGAGCTGAGTTTGTTGCTTGCCTTGTCTGGTGACAAGTGCCACAGCTCACAACATTCTCCTTCAATAGATAAGACGAACCATTTCGATGCATATACTGTCTCATAATCAATGCCTCAGGCACACTTCATTTCCATGTTTTTCCATCTGGAAACCTGCCTCTCCATCATGCAGAATGGTACATGAAAAATGTCATTTACAAGGCAAATGGATTCCAATGGAATGATGCACATAAACTTGCTTTATTATTTTTATATGTGATTATTCCTTATGCCATTAAATGTCTTAAGTGAACTCTTTTAAAGTTTGAACAACTTTTGCAATGCAAAGACCAATATAAATTGGCTGGCCTTTCCATGGGTATATTCAGAATAGCATACTACTCTACTATCCCTACTAAATGTATCACAATTTGCAGGACAGTACATTGCATACAATAATGTATCCCACAATTTCTACCTTAATGTCTGCTACAATTGTAACCTTTGTTTTCCAATTAGTTGACAATTACCAAACTCTGTGAACACAGGTCTTTTGGACAATGTACTAACCAACCAAAAACTAACCCAGAGTTAATCAGAGAGGCCAAACAGTGCTTATCTAAATATTAACGTGTTATTGTATTGTTGTTACATAGGCTATATATGATCCGAAGTAACTAGTGACTAGCTACTTGAGTAGTGTTTTCATTATAGTTTTTTACTCTTACTCAAGAAACTATTAAGATTAGTACTTTTACTTTGAGCAAATATTTCTGTAACTACTTGTACTTTTTGGATACTCTACCCACCTTTGAGCATTTTTCCCCACAAAATTTAATATGAACATGCAAGTAACGCTCCCACTTTTGTTCTGACCAACTGAGAAAAAAAAAAAAAAAAACATTACAATAAATCGCTCTACCAACGATGATTAAATCTAATGACGTAGATCTAAATAACGTTAACGTTAACAACGTCAGCACTGTGTTACTACATGTATTTAGTGTGTGTTAGCATTACCTGTAGATTTAAATTTCTGTACAGTCAAATCTTTTGCTTTTGACTATGGGTGAATCTCCAGTTGTCACTGAATTCTGGATTACAATCCACCATCAAAATTATAAATTTAATTATTCCAGCTGCTGTGAGAAAAGGCTATAAATGATCCGCCACCTGCAGCATCCTCACATGCGATACTACTAGCCGGACTCCTTCTTTATGTTTACAGACGTGATGTAATGACACAAAGGGGAATGGCGCCATGCTCGAATTTCCCATGGAAAGCTACCAGTACCACTCAAATTATAGCACATTATTACAAGCTTACCGTTGTGAATCGGGCTAAGGTAAGGAGATAGTTTTGAACACTAGCTGGTTATATACTTGCTCAAAAATGTACTTTTACGGACTGCAGCTTTAAAATTATTTTATTTTTAAATAACACCAATTCAATTAGTTTTTTAATTCAAAATGTCTTAAATATTTTTTGTTTCTGCTTTTAAAACTGATTTAACAACAAGGAAGTGTTTTAATCTTTATAAGTCCACCACATTTATGACCATCAGCGTGGCAAAGTAATAGCGCTGAATACAAAAGTGAGAGTACCAGAGTGGAGGGAGGGCAACGTATGCCAGGAAGTCTTAGGCTATGCTGCTGGCTTAAGGGACACAGGCGAGGGCCTGGCAGAACAGGGTGACACTGGAAGGGGTGTGGATCAAGCAGGACCGGATGTTGACAATGGGGTGGGCAGGAAATTGAGTAGGACCAGGTCATCCATGATGTAATGTAAAATGTTGGGGAGGAACGTGCACATGCAGGGGCGAGAACATGGCTGTGAGCTTGCTCAAGTAACGCTCCTCTACAGGCTCTATGGTGAACTGTCTCATCGGTGCTAAATCCTCTATGGACCTAACAATCAGCTCCAGCCTCTGGGCAGATCCGGTGACCAGCTTTGGCTCTGGGGTGAACACTGTGGCTGGCTCTGTCTCCAGGGATGGAGGGGGCTCAAGCTTGAGGTCTGCGGCGGGGGCTGACTCGAGCTCTGGTTCAAAGTCTCATTGTCCCAGCACGCCTCGCGATAGTGTTCCAGAAGTATGCGGATACTACTCAGGCGACCGGCCATTCCGTGAGTAACAATCCATTTCATATTTACTCATGTTGAGGGTTGATTCTTCTGTCACTTGTATATGGTGGTAGACAAGAGTTGCATGCCACAGAATTTCTAACAAAGATACTTTAATAAACACGGAAACTATAACCAGAATAATAACACTAACCACATTAAATCACAACAAGAACCAACAGAGGATTAAACAAAACAGTGAGTAATTATACATGGAGAACTAAACTAGATACAGGTGGGATTAATAATTAGGTAACGAACAGGGAGAATTTAGTAACTATGGAAATGGGAACTAAACTGAAAGGAAAACAGGAAACAGAAACATGAACAAAAATTCAATATAACATAACGTGACAGTAACACCATTATATATATATATATATATATATATATATAGTTTGTAAAAGAAAAAAAAGATTCAAAATATGTTTTACAAGGAAATACTATGTAGGTTTTCTACTTCAACATTTCATGTGTTACTTGCTGCTTCTTTGTAATTGTTTTGTAAGCTTACTAACAAGTGAACTTAAGTGAAAATAAACAAATATAGGTAACATTTTATTTTGATAGTCCACTTTAGACAGTCTATTAAATATAAGTAACTATATGTCAACTGAGCAACTATGTCAACTAGGAGTTATCGACTGTCAGCTTAATATCTGCTAACACTTTATTTTGATGCTCCCCAAACAGACATTCTACTGACTATAAGTAACCTTGCAAGAACATGTCAACTTATTCTAACCCAAACACTAACTGTCTACTAATATTTTTAGAGTTAGTTGACATGTAGTTGCAAAGTTAATTACAGTATAGTTAGTACGATGTCTAAAATGAACTATCAAATTAAAGTGTAACCCAAATATATGCTAAATAAATAAACACATCTATGGTGTAGGATAATATTCCAGTGCTTCACGTCAGACTGTTTACATATTTAATTGCCTAATAAGAGCAACTGAAGTGGGTACAGTAATTGAGAATGTGAGAAGTAAATTTAGGTGTCATGTATACTACAGATGTTTTAATACTAGATGTCATCTTTCTGCAGCAACATTTTTCTGTAGAGGATTGTGAGCTCTGGTCTTGAGTGGCATGTAGGATTAACAAATGATCAGAAGACCCAGGGGGAAACGCAGCTACCAGGACGTGACCGTAGATTCAGCCAGATGATTCAAAATCATGACGATTCATTTCAGAAAACACAGCATGTTTCCTACAGCAAAGAGAGTCATTAATCGGTGCCTATGGAGACAAATAGTGCTGGTTTTCTATAGAAGGTGTCTGTATGTATGTATGTATGTATGTATTTATTTATGCATGTTTAGCAAAACAAGGAACATTTTACTGAATAATAGGTCACTAGGAAGCCGTGAGTTGCTATTAGTGTGTCTCGCGAACCAAAGCTCTCTGACTCCTCCACAATTGAGCCCCAAATTTCAGTAATAGTATTGTAGTCTTGAGTTAAATGCAATTGCTGTTTTTATTTATTATGCATGTGTTGTGATTAATTTAGGATTTTAATTCCTTTTCTATGTAAAGCACTTTGAATTACCATTGTGTATGAAATGTTCTATATAAATAAACTTGCCTTGCCTTGTCTTGCCTAATACTTCTCTTTTCAGATGGAACAAAATGCCCAAATACGAGAATAACATTCTGGGAAATGTAGACAATGTGTGCTTACAATGGGTAATGAAATGTCTAAAAAGCATCTGGAAGCTCAAATGTTGTGTCATGATCTCCCATAGGAACAACCTGCATGCTTCCTCCCACTTCTTTTTATCTCGCAAAGAGTAAAATCTTATGCCATTTTCTGCATGACAGGTTGAGGATACCCACCCATTAGAGAATACATTGCTTTTGAAGTTCTGTATTGTAGACTAGACCAGACACTGGAGCATATCAAAGAGTGCACAGTTGTCAGAGGATGGGTTAAATTAAGGACTGCTGTGTCCATTTGAACGTGTTCCCTAATTTGCAGCTGTTGCCTGTGCTTATGACATGATTTTTCTCTTCTTTTCTTTTCTTTTCTTTTCTTTTTCCCTATGGGTGGTACTGGCTCAACATTTTACAGAACAATATATGGCCAAATGTCTTGTGTAATAATGTTTGCAGAGTTCTTTACTGTGCTGTGTGATTCTCTTCAAGCTATTTCGATGAAAATAACTTATATTTCTCTGAAGAAATAAAAACACCCAGAACTGTCAGCACAGCAACATGGTTATTACAGTTAACTAAAATTAAAATAAAAACATAAAAATATATGTATTTTTTTCTGTTACTTGAAATATAATACACTTTTACTAAAATTACAGTATAAAATATAACTAAAATATAAATATAAAACACAGACACACCAGAATCCAGGAATCAGGAACAGAGAACACACATGAGGCAGCGGGAACAAACACCACAAGCCAACACACCAGGAGCAGCCTGAAACAATCTGACAATGAGTGCCGGTGAGAGACCTGTATATAAAGCCTGGTTAATGAGTGCAGCAGGTGAAGGTGATGAGCACTGTAATCAGTGACCACGCCCCCAACACAACCTCACAGAAAACAGAGAAAAGGAGACAATGAATTGTTGAAATCCGTGACAGTACCCCTCCCCCTAGGAGCGCCTCCTGGAGCTCCCAGAAGGACCTACCTGTCGATTGTAATCGTCGATAAGGGAGTGATCCAGTCTGTCCCTGGCAAGAACCCAACTTCTCTCCTCCAGACCGTAACCTTCCCAGTCCATCAAGTACTGGAAGTACTGGAGAGCCAAGTACTGGAGAGGCAGATTAATGCGGGCATGAAAAACGGGCTTTAATTTGGAGACATGGAACATGGGGTGAATCCTCCCGTACACAGGAGGTAGTTTAAGGCGGATTGCCACCGGACTGAGAATTTTGGTGACAGTGAACGGGCCAATGAATTTAGGGGCTAATTTATTATTTATGGAATGGAGAGGAATGTTCCAAGAAGAAAGCCACACTTTTTGACCCACGACGTAGACGGGAGGCTTAGACCAGTGGCGATCGGCTTGGGCCTTGGTGCATCTACCCACTTAGAGCAGAGTCTCACAGGCTCTATTCCATGTGTCACGACACCTCTGGACAAAGGCGTGAGCGGAGGGGACAGCGACTTCGGATTCCAGAATGGGAAAAATCGGTGGCTGGTACCCTAAGCTACATTCAAATGGCAAAAGGCCCGTACCTGACAATGGTAACGAATTGTGCGCATACTCAATCCATGAGATGTGTTGGCTCCAGGAGGAAGGATTCTTGGAAACCAAACATCATAAACCTCTCTCAAGGTCTTAATTAGCCTGTTCAGTCTGGCCATTGCTCTGGGGACAAACTAACCGTTGCCCCCAGTAATTTGCAAAACTCACGCCAAAATTTGGACACAGATTGGGGTCCCCTGTCGGAAACCACGTCCATCGGGAGGCCATGTAAACGAAAGACATGATCGACGACAGCTACCGCTGTCTCCTTGGCAGACGGTAATTTAGGCAAGGGGATGAAATGAACCATCTTCGAGAACTGGTCCACGGCGGTTAAAACTACCGCTTGTTTAAAATAATGACTTTTTTTAAACTAAAACTGCCTAAACACATTGCATTAAACCAAATACACAAAATAATGTTCTTTTTAGAGCCATCATATGACCCCTTTAAATGTTACACTTGCGCATAAATCAGTATCTTTGCATTATGTCATTGTTAAGAGAGATATTAATCAGAAGAAGAATTCAGAATATCCATTTTCCAAACCACACTCTAAAAAACACTGGGTTAAAAACAACCCATTTTGGGGTAAATATGTTGGCTAATTTTACAAATTGATTGTTTATTTAACCCAGTATAATGGGTTGATTTTATTAATTACTATAATACTAGCTTCATACATGAATTTGTGTTTACAGATTAACAGATCAGTTACATTCAGAATAGACTTTAAAGTACTGTTACTCGTTTATAAATCATTCAGTGGCCTAGGACCTCAATACATTTCAGATATGCTGATTGAATATAAACCCAACAGATCACTCAGGGGTGTGTTTCCCGTACAACAACGTAACTCACTGCTTAACTACCATAGTACAATGCATCGTTGAATAAATAAACTAGCTAGTCACGGCTGTTTCCCGAAACAGCAACTGCTGTATTATTAATACTGTACAGTATTGTCGCAACTGCTTTTAATGAATTATTTTGAGATCAAATTCATGCTAGATTTTTTGCTATAAATTATGGACATGGCATCTAAGGACTAATTCTTATTTTTCTCAGTTATTTTGCTTTATTTCCAGATTCAATCATAGGCTCATAGATCCTCTTGTTCATTGGAACTATGGTTTCGAGAAACACTGACTGGTTGAACTATCCTAATAATGACGGAACTTGCGACCATAGTTGGCTAACAATGCTTTTGGGAAACACACCCCAGATCATCAAGATCAAGTCACTTAGAAATACCAAGGGTTCACTCAAAGCAAGGAGAGTCTGCTTTTAGCTATTATGCCAGCCACAGCTGGAACCAGCTTCCAGAAGAGATCAGATGCCACTTTCAAATCCAGACTCAAAACACATCTATTTAGCTGTGCATTTACTGAATGAACACTGTGCCACTGTACGTCCGACTGATTGCAGTTTATCTTATCTATGTATCGTATTTTTTATTTTAATTCTTTTTATAACTCTTTTAATTTAACCTTGTTTTTAATTTTGGTTATGATTTTATTTATTTCTGAAAAAAGGCTCTGTGGTAAATGCAGCGTGGTCAAGAAGTTTCTGGTAGAGAAATTGAAACTGCGTGGGGAATAAATTGGAACGGCCTGGCCGATTTTAGGTGAAAGATCGGATCTGCTAAAGACGTCTGACAGATTATTTAGGCGCCAAAATAAATTCATCGATAAAGAGACAACCAGTAAGGGGAAGTCCCAAGTGGGGTACAAACATAAATTATTCTTAAATGTTAATTGGGAAATTGTGAGATGAAACCATGTTGATGGCCTGAGTCTGTGGTAGAGTAGAGCGTTTAATGTGAAACTCGTAAATCTGTTCTGGTTACATTCCCAGAGCTCTTCCTGTTCGATTTTAGGTGAAAAATCGTATCTATTGGAGACACCAACCTGCATTTCTCTCATAGCTGAAATATGCTGTGACTGAGGATGCAGAAAGCCTGCAATAAATCACTAAACCTCTGTTTTTTTACATCTGACCCAGGAGCTGGGAAACACAAAAACTACCCAAACACTGAAAATATGACAACAGGCTCAAAGCAGCATCATGGGTTGAAAAAATAACCCAGGATTTTTTAGAGTGCAGGTTTTTTAAGCCACAGACAGAGAAACACACTAGATGCTGGCAGGGCTAACCTTAACTGTTGCCACCCAAACTCATGACAGCTAAAATGAGTCAACCCACCCACAGTTCAACCCACCCATGACACCTATGAGCCAAATGAGTTGCACAAATAAGGGATTTTTAGTATGATTACATCATTACATCATTACGTGAAGTTAGGTGATTAGGTTTACATTCAAGTGATGTATCAATGTGCAGTTGCTACCTTAGCAAATGCCTCCTTCAGACTACTAAAGCTTGATTCACTTTTAGCTCCACAGCCCCAAGCGACAGGTTTGCTAAACGTCTATTAAAATCAAATTAATGGTTTATTTTATCTAAAGCATTTCCATAGCGAAGCAATACTGCAACCAAAAGCTCTCTTCCAACTGATAAACACATCCAACTTTGCTTTTGAAAGATCTGCAGGTGTGTCCTGTCACCACGGCTTTAAAGCAGCCCTCACTTTTTAATGAGAAACTGTGATTCTATCTCAGGTAATTAAAAATCGGCCAATCTGATTCATCCCAGACAATGCCATTGACTAAATTAAAAACTAAAAGGGGAACTGTGCTAATATTGTGCACAGACTGGCAGGACTAAAAGAAGTGCATAAGCTCAAATGAACAAACCCTTTGGCAAAAGGGAACTCAGTAAAGCACTTCATTTAAAAGGAGCTGATGATGGAGTCATGCTTGAGAAGGGAAATGTTAGCAGGTTGGTAAAAAACCCACACTTAATCATTGTCCGTTCCAAATTGTTACCCAATTACCTTGTCGGAGCTGGAAGGAGTGAAATACTCTGCCCAAACGAGCACATCAAAACACGATACCCTGTCTAATGTCTCATTTTATGGACTAATTATAGTTTTGTTTTAATAACACTTTCGTCCGGCTTCTCTCAATGCTGGTATCTCTCTGCATCAGAGCATTTTAATAATGGAGAATAGCCTGATTAAAATGTCCCGATTTCCCCATGACATTTCCATGCATTAAGATGGTTTCTGTGTTTAATTTGAAGGGAGTGCCAGTACTGCAGTCGACTCACAGCACTGTTAAATTAAATGCTTGAGGGCGAAACTGAAGCATTGTTCACATTTTCAGTGAACAGAGTTCAACAGGTAAATGACAAAATGGAAGCCTTTATTTCTCACACACACACTCACTCGCACTTTGTACTGCTCAGTGAAAATCAAACATCAATCTTGGGAGGTCACCAGCAACCTTTCTGGCTTTTGATTCATTGAAGGCTTCAGCTTAAATGCTCCTGAAAGGCGATGTTAATGGAGTAAGGGAGACGCCATATTTTTTTGTGTCAGAATGTACGGTTTCTTTACTGAACTCTTTATGTTTTGTCATTTACCGTAAATGCTCTTGGCAATCTGCTCGGTTATCAGTTAAAGTAACATATTTAATTTTGTACATTTAGCCTGACTTTAGCCTGCTTTGTTGCAGGGTCACTGTGCAGGGGATATGTATAGAGGTGTATGCCATTTGGCAAAAATCATTCATTTGGAAAGCTTTACAAAGTTATTAAAAACAGACAACACTTGAGTTGCACAAATAAGGGATTTCTAGTATGATGACATCATGTACACCATTATATGAGGTTTAATATGAAAATAAATCGGATTAGGTTTACATTCACTTCCTGTGAAGTGATGAATTAATGTGCAGTTGCTACCTTAGAAAATGCCTCCTTCTGATTTGAAATCCGAGTTATACTGTAGTATAAAATTTTCATTACAGGGTGAACTATTTCTTTAAGATGTCCAAATCAGTGTTAACAGTAAGAGTTTCTATTTTGTTACTGTACCTTAAGGAGTAGTTTTCTTTCAAATGAAAAATTACCGCATGATTTCATCACCCTCAAGCCATCCTAGGTGTATATGACTTTCTCCAGAGTTATATTAATAAATATCCTGATGTTTCCAAGCTTTATAATGGCAGAGACGGGGTCCATTGAGTTTGAAGTCCAAAAAAGTGCATCAATCCATCATTAAAAGTAATCCACACGGCTCCGGGGGGTTAATAAAGAGATTCTGAAGCGAATCGGTGCGTTTGTGTGAGAAAAATATCCATATTTAAAACTTTATAAAGTAATATATCTTCCAGACCCCCTTCCGTATTCAACTTACACAGAAAGTGCAATGACTCTCGCAGTTCAAAAACGCTTAGGCTACTCTACGTCCGACATCATTTGTTGCGTCAGTTACACTTTTTTTGTAAGTTGAATACAGAAGGCAGTCTGGAGGCGGCCAGATATTTTAAATATGGATATTTTTCGATTCGCTTTAGAAGGCCTTTATTAATTACTCCTTTAAGTGGTGGAACTCCTGCAATGTGTTTAAATGGAACGCCCTAAGCCCTTGATCACTTGGAATCCGCAATGAAGCTGATTTATTATTTACAGTTTTTTTCCTTATGAATTTGTTTTACACACCATTCTGTAGGCCTGTATGTGTGCTTGGACTGTTGGAGAAAATATAAAAAAATGACACAAACGAAAATTATAACGACTCATTAAACTATAACAGTAAGCTTATGGTAGCTACAGATATTAGGCGGTTAAATGTCAAAATAACTCCATTATCATATACTTGAGTTGTGTGGGGTGGGGGTAATGACGTCACATTCAGGACTCACCCCATCTGATGGTTGTCCCCCCTAAAAATATCATTAAAAACCACATTGTGTATTCTAAATAATATAATGATATATACTTAAAATAATTGTATAAGTAGTAAAACAATAAAAACGCAAAATGCATTTTAAGTTTAGAAACATTTTGAGTCCCCCCTCTCTTGTCTCACAGTGGTTTGGTCCACCATGCACCTCACCTACACACACAAGTCTGGTGGGAGAGAGAAAACAAAGTTCTTCAGGAGTTGTGGAACTCCAGTAAGGGCTGTCAAGGATATTATATTCACTTTAAACATTGAAATAAGTGATTATTTACTTTTCAATACAGAGGATGCTGAGTTATTAATAAATGCGCAATGACAAAAAAAAAAATTATGATAACCTATGTATTTTTATATTTGATATGTTAGCAATTATTGTTTAGTAGCTTGTTGTAAGTCACCCATTACAAATTTTATGTCTGTTTCACAGACAAGGCATAAAACTAGTCCCAGACTAAAATGCATGTTTGAATCTTAACTGAAAGCAACTTGTACTAACATATCTTAAAATACGTCAGTTCCATTGTTTTGTCTCAAGATGCACACCAGGGGTCCGTTCTACGTACGTCGCTACGTAAAGTCAGTTAGCTGGATTTGATGGTTGATGATTTCGGTTGATCTTGGATTATTTGGTTCTTGAAGCTCATCCTGGATTTGCTGTCATAGCAACAGGTACGTAAATTTAAACCTGCTCGGGTAAACAGGATTAGATTGGACAATAATAATGATTTAAAAGAAATTTTGAAATAATATTATAAGGTTGTGTAGTCTATCATAACATAGACAGACAGTTTTATTATTATTATTATTATTATTATTATTATTATTATTATTATTATTATTATTATTATTATTATTTATTCATGAGGAATAATTACCTAATAATTTTATTGGAGTCTTACACACAATGTACAGTTAGTCTATGCCATGCGTGCATTAATTTGAACCACGACAGCTATTATGGGAGTGATGCAGCACATGACATGCAGATAACTTTAAAGAAAATTTAGTAGTTAGATATATGTTTTTGGTATAATGCTGTCACATAACAAATCTGCTTCAAAGGTAAAATTAATATAAATTATTGGGAATCATGAAAAAAAAAAAAAAAAAAAAAAAAAACATTTGCACATTTAATTTATCTATAACTTTTATGTCATTTTGGTTGCTTGGCTGTTTCACGTCAGGTGTCTTTTTTAATTATATGATGTCACTACGTTGCTGTCTTGACGCCAGCCAATCACTGCATTGCTGATCGTGGTTTCGAATATCAATGCATCCGCCCTCTTCAGGGAACATGAAAACGTGCAGTAATCTCAGACAATTTAATCCAGATATTTTAATCCAATCCACAAATTTGTTTGAAGAACCAAATTAGCAAGAGATCAGTTATCACGATTAAAAGATCTGGGATCTGTCAAATCATCTTAGATGCATTAAGTGAGGTATGAATAATGGACCCCAGTAATGTTTGTTTGTTTATTTGTTTGTTTGTTTGTTTTTTAGGCACGCTTATAAAAGATACTTAAATGTCCTAATTGAGCTAAAGTCTAATCCTGGCTTAATCTAAGCCCTGTCTGTGAAACCGGGCCTATATGGTATATTATTTGTATTATTATAAGTATCATTATTAGTTGCACAATTGAATCATCAGTAACTTAAATTGATATTTTAGTTTAGCATAATGTTTTGATAGTGTATCATAAGTGCTTGGAATGAAATAAAACATTTGCTTCTTTTCAATACATATTAAACGTATGCACTATTTTTTCTTTTCTTTTTCTTTTCTTTTTAGTGCTGACTGGTCTGACTAGTGCTGGCTACAATGAATATACAGTATGGTTCATCGATCAGTACTTTTTTCAGTATTGTCTTATCTTACACTCATATGTTATATATATATATATATATATTCTTATCTTGATAGCAGATGATGGCTTCCTCCCAAAATTCCCATGAGTTGTATTGAATCGTAAAGTATTTTAAATCCTTTATCTTCAAGTAAGGACAAATCTTCCAAAAAGGATGCAAGCAGTGGTTGATATTGATTATATTGACTTGCAGTTCTACAGTTTAACCTAACAGAAGACTATTTAAGAAGCAATATTTAATGACATTGTGAATAATTGATAATTTAAAACTTCAAACTCTTTTGCTTGAATTGATTGTGGGTGCAGACAGCCTTTCTGCCAAAACAAATGTTTAGCTGAAATGTTACTTTAAACATTTGACAAGGCTTTTACAAAAGACTCAAAGGGTTTGGCTCTAACATCGATGTCCTGTCGGTTTGAAATCGCTTTGCTTTAGTCAGCAGAGGAAGATCCCTGATCATCACATCACATGACATTGTAAACTGTCATTGAGAATGGAGAAGCAGAGGTTCTGATTATTGTTAAACAGGTGCAGTTAAAATCCACTTAGTCCTTTTAGTCTGTGTGTGTGTGTGTGTGTGTGTGTGTGTGTGTGTGTGTGTGTGTGTGTGTGTGTGTGTGTGTGTGTGTGTGTGTGTGTGTGTGTGTGTGTGTGTGTGTGTGTTGTATAGAAAAGAGCAGCAGGGACATTTTCCTTAACATCTTTTGAGGTCTGTGGATAAAAGAATATGTCTGCCATGACATGAGGCTCAGTAAATGATGACAGACTTTTCATTTTACGCTGAACTGTCCTATTTATTCATTTAGTCATTCCACGTTCTCCATTTTAAACTTTCATTCTCCTTGTCTTTCTTCTTTTCCTTGCAGCTGTCTGTCAAAATACTCTCTCATCAACCCCTTTCCACCCACACAGCTCTCTCTCTCACTCTGTCGCTCTCTTTCTCTCACACACACAAGCCATTATGTTAAAAGATGTGGTCCATTAGATGGCAGACAATGCAATCAGTTGATTAAAAGCTGTTTCGAACACCAGCATCAATCAGTCTCAGCATGGAGAGCCCCAGAGGCTGTTGTGTGATTTGGTAGACCCTCACAGTGACCCATGTCATGTGACTTGGTGTACAGGTGTCTCTCTATCCGACTGTTGAAGGGCTTCCCTGAACCATGAATTCCTGTAGATCACAAGATTAGCGCCTTGTGCTTGCTGCTTCCATCACAACTATACATACACTATATTGCCAAAAGTATTAGGACACCCCTCCAAATCATTGAATTCAGGTGTTCCTATCACTTCCACAGGTGTATAAAATCAAGCACCTAGGCATGCAGACGCTTCTACAAACATGTCTGAAAGAATGGGTCACTCTCAGGAGCTCAGTGAATTCAAGCGTGGTGCCGTGATAGTTTGCCACCTGTGCAATAAGTCCATTCGTGAAATTTCCTCATTGCTAAATATTCTTCAGTCAACTGTTAGTGGTATTATAACAAAGTGGAAGCAAATGGGAACAACAGCAACTCAGCCACGAAGTGGTAGGCCACATAAATAGCTCAATAGCCAATAGCTACAGACCTCCAAACTTTATGTGGCCTCCAGATGAGCTCAAGAACAGTGCGTAGAGAGCTTCATGGAATGGGTTTCCATGGCTGAGCTGCTGCATCCAAGCCTTATATCACCAAGTGCAATGCAAAGCATGGGATGCAGTGGTGTAAAGCATGCCACCACTGGACTCTAGAGCAGTGGAGACATGTTCTCTGGAGTGACCAATCACGCTTCTCTGTCTGGCAATCCAATGGATGAGTCTGGGTTTGGCGGTTGCCAGGAGAACGGTACTTGTCTGACTGTATTGTGCCAAGTGTAAAGTTTGGTGGAGGGGGGATATGGAATGGGGTTGTTTTTCAGGGGTTGGACTTGGCCCCTTAGTTCCAGTGAAAGGAACTCTTAATGCTTCAGGGTACCAAGACATTTTAGACAATTCCATGCTCCCGACTTGCTCCCGACTGGGAACAGTTTGGGGATGGCCCCTTCCTGTTCCAACATGACTGCGCATCAGTGCACAAAGCAAGGTCCATAAAAGCATGGATGAGCGAGTTTGGTGTGGAGGAACTTGACTGGCCTGCTCAGAGTCCTGACCTCAACCCAATAGAACACCTTTGGGATGAATTAGAGCGGAGACTGAGCCAGGCTTTCTCGTCCAACAACAGTACCTGACCTCACAAATGTGCTTCCAGAAGAATGGTCAAAAATTCCCATAAACACACTCCTAAACCTTGTGGAAAGCCTTCCCAGAAGAGTTGAAGCTGTTATAGCTGCAAAGGGTGGGTCAACGCCATATTAAACCATATTAAGAATGGGATGTCATTAAAGTTTATGTGCATGTAAAGGCAGGCGTCCCAAAACTTTTGTCAATATAGTGTATATTAAGTTTGGTATTTTAATTTAAATGTCGTCATAAAACAGGATAGTTAAACTTTTACCTGAAAATAAGCCAAAGACATAAAGTAGACATCAACAGATAATTTTGGCATTATGAGTGTTGCCTTGGAAACAGACATTTCTATGGCTAGTACAATCTTTGATGAGTTGTTCCCTGATGTGAACACAACATAAGCTCTGCATGGAATTCTTCTTATTCGCTTATTCTTCACAGATTGCCTGTCATTTATATGTTCATTTATTCCATATTTTGCTAATTGCTAATTTGATGATGCTTTCAGTTACCATAATTTTACCACACATTTCACCATAAATCCAGTCAACAGAATTCTGCAAATTTTCTCCCTCAATTTGTGGCGCAAAACCAAAATCTGTTAATTGTATAACTGTAAGTTTCTTAACCAACCATCATGAAAAAAAAGAAAAAAAACCCTAATGGTTTAACAGTTCTTTTTTATTATTATTATTATTAGCATTTTCTTTACTTTTACTATAAAATAGTGTCACATTTATGGTTTCAGAAGTAAACTCTATGCATTACCATATAATCTACTATAATTTACTGTAAAGGACATTCTTGAGTCACATATGATTATATTTTAAGTAAATAATTTAGTTTATACTTAATTTTTGATATTAGTAATGCACATTAGGAGATTTGCCTTATATTTTTTGTTATTTAGTTAATGTTTATTGCATTATTTTATGGAGTTTTATGTTTGTGTGTATGATCCTGTGAATCATATAATTATTGGCCATGTTTTATGGAAAGGCCACTATAATTATCACAATAAACTGATTGATCATGTAGCTTTCTATTGTACAATCTGTATTAGTATGGTGTTTATTTAGACATTTTAAGGAAAAAGCCGATTGTGGTAGCTACTGTTGACTTTATTAGAGAAAGACACTTACATAAATATGAGGCTTGATTAGCATGACAAGGTGCTCTAAAACTGATGATTATGCAACTTTATTGTTCTTCATTCATAGATTTAGAATATAATCGTATTGAGTAATTCAGTGATATATGGCTTGCAGTATAGCTACCTTAATAATTTGGCATTTCTTAAAGGCATAGCTCAAAGTGTAAATTCTGTCATTATTTGCATATCATTCCAAACTTGTATGACCTGTATCTTTATTTTGAAGAATGTTGGTAACCAAACTTTTAAAATGTTAACTCTACTTCAGCAAAAACTAATACTAGGTCAATTGATGTGGCTAAGTAAAAGGTCCTCAAAACACTTATACAAATACAACAGAACAAATATACAAATTAAATCAACATTGTTTTAAGTTTTTCAGGAAGGTGTACTAAAGTGCTACCCATATTTGGTTACAATTGAATTTCATTATATGGAACTAACACTTTTATGTTCCACAGTAGAAACAGGTTTGGAAGGACATAAAGGCGGGTAAACAATGACAGAATGTTCATTTTTAGGTGATAACCTCAGATTTGTAATGTTTCATGTAAACATAAAGATCTACAGAAGCCACATTAGTACCAAATCCCCCTCCACTCAGTAAGTTAGTCCCACTCAGAGACACTACCCAATGCCTTGAGTATGGCATGTGATGATCCAGAGAGGCTTGTGATCAGCCTGAAGTCAAGCTCAGTTCTGAAACAGGGATGTAGGCATGCTATGTGATGATGGATACGAATGCAGCATGAGCCACAAATCCACATTTTCATGCCAAAGGCACATGTGTTTTGTTATATATATACTCAGTATATCAGTTGGCCTGTAGCTTATTTATCTGCATGTAAGCATGGCTGCATGCATAATATATTAAATGGACTGAGAAGGATTTATAATTTGTGTTTACTGAAGTTTCTGAAGAATGAAGGATCACATCAGTGTGCGTCTCTCCAGCACTTAGAGTTTACATACAAAGAAATGATTGATATCTTTACAAGTAAATGAGACATCAGTGATTTAAATGAGGCTGGTTTTATCCTTCTCACGTTACGAAGTAATTAGCCATTAAATTATGTGTGTGTGGGGTAAGGTTTACTCTGTTGAGTAGAATGAATAAAATGTTAAAGGTCACCTGTAGGAGAGAAAAATGACAAATGAGATTTCCGAGACACCAATAAGATGTATGGAGAGCAAATGGAGACCTTAAGCATCCGACATCTTAGAGCCCTAGTTTCAGAAGGGATCTCAACAATGTCTCACACTGTGCTCAGATTTGCCAAATCTGGAATCAAAAGTCAGAGATTTCCAAATGTTCTCATTAAATTCATCCAATGCTATACCTCTATATTTGAATTGTCTTTCAGGAATTGTTTATTTCTCTTTAGACATCTTAGGAAAAACATCTGAAACAAAGATATGAAACATTGAGCAGTCTCCTGAGCAATGAAAGAGCAACCTCTGAGCAATACAATTTTCCTCTAGTCTTTGGCAAACTAAACAGTATTACAAAGGAAGCTGTATTGAATTTATAATAAATGTGAATATTGTTATTCAAAACATATTGTAAGATTGCAAATGTATTCCTTAGAGCCCAGACTGTGGCATCTTTCTCCTGTTTTTAGTTTTTTTGTTTCTTTGTTTTTTTGAAGGGGGTCTTAAAGCCTTATACTTGTTTTATAATCCACACGGCTTGGGGGGGCATCAATTAGCTTCAATTCTGAAGCTAATCGATGGGTTTTTGTAAGAAAAATATCCACATTTATCACTTTATAAAGTAAAATATCTAGCTTCCGGAGGACCTCCATCCGTATGCAACTTACAGAAAAAGTGTAACGTGCGACAATGACATCGGACGTAGCATATGCTTTTGGCACTGCGAGAGACATTACACTTTCTGCGTAAGTTGAGTAAGGAAGGCAGTCTGTGGGAAGCTAGATATTTTATTTTATAATGTGTTAAATATGGATTTTTTTTTCTTATATTATATATATATATATATATATATATAGATTTTTTTTTATATTATATATATATATATATATATATATATATATATATATATATATATATATATATATATACACACCTAAAGGATTATTAGGAACACCTGTTCAATTTCTCATTAATGCAATTATCTAATCAACCAATCACATGGCAGTTGCTTCAATGCATTTAGGGGTGTGGTCCTGGTCAAGACAATCTCCTGAACTCCAAACTGAATGTCAGAATGGGAAAGAAAGGTGATTTAAGGAATTTTGAGCGTGGCATGGTTGTTGGTGCCAGACGGGCCGGTCTGAGTATTTCACAATCTGCTCAGTTACTGGGATTTTCACACACAACCATTTCTAGGGTTTACAAAGAATGGTGTGAAAAGGGAAAAAACATCCAGTATGTGGCAGTCCTGTGGGCAAAAATGCCTTGTTGATGCTAGAGGTCAGAGGAGAATAGGCCGACTGATTTCTAGCTGATAGAAGAGCAACTTTGACTGAAATAACCACTCGTATGGACATAACCACTCGTATGAAATAACCACCGAGGTATGCAGCAAAGCATTTGTGAAGCCACAACACGCACAAACCTTGAGGCGGATGGGCTACAACAACAGAAGACCCCACCGGGTACCACTCATCTCCACTACAAATAGGAAAAAGAGGCTACAATTTGCACAAGCTCACCAAAATTGGACAGTTGAAGAATGGAAAAATGTTGCCTGGTCTGATGAGTCTCGATTTCTGTTGAGACATTCAGATGGTAGGGTCAGAATTTGGCGTAAACAGAATGAGAACATGGATCCATCATGCCTTGTTACCACTGTGCAGGCTGCTGGTGGTGGTGTAATGGTGTGGGGGATGTTTTCTTGGCACACTTTAGGCCCCTTAGTGCCAATTGGGCATCGTTTAAATGCCACAGCCTACCTGAGCATTGTTTCTGACCATGTCCATCACTTTATGACCACCATGTACCCATTCCCTGATGGCTACTTCCAGCAGGATAATGCACCATGTCACAAAGTTGGAATCATTTCAAATTGGTTTCTTGAACATGACAATGAGTTCACTGTACTAAAATGGCCCCCACAGTCACCAGATCTCAACCCAATAGAGCATCTTTGGGATGTGGTGGAACGGGAGCTTCGTGCCCTGGATGTGCATCCCACAAATCTCCATCAACTGCAAGATGCTATCCTATCAATATGGGCCAACATTTCTAAAGAATGCTTTCAGCACCTTGTTGAATCAATGCCACGTAGAATTAAGGCAGTTCTGAAGGCAAAAGGGGGTCAAACACAGTATTAGTATGGTGTTCCTAATAATCCTTTAGGTGAGTGTATATATATATATATATATATATATATATATATATATATTGAGCTGACTTTAATCACAGACCTTATTTTAAGCTTTTAAACTAAAACCCATTCAAAACACCCGTTGACTTGAGGACAGTGGAGCCAGAAGTGCAAAAATGCTAACTAGACTCCGGGTTGACTCATTATTGCAGCACTTTAGAAGGGAACTGACTGAACTATGGCAGATGGATAGCAGATGGAGTGGTGCCAAAATCATACACAGCAGCTTTAAGCATTGCCTCAGAGTTCAAGAGCCCTCACAAAGTGACTTTATATTGTTGTATTTTATATTGGTTGTGCAATACTATTCTAGCATTTATTTTAGCGTGTTTATCTAGTTCATTCATTAAAGTTGTTTGAACACATTCTTGGAAGTGTGTGCAAGTCTTCAATAAAGACTTTGGATTAATTTCAAATGCAGACTGTGAGTTTTCATTGGATTCTATTGGATTGTACTGGAGTTTAATTTGGATATACAGCAAGATCCACTGTTTGGACAGAATTCACTGCAGCAATAAAGCACATGAATAGGACAGTCTGTTACTGCAGCTGAGTTTTCCCTCTCCCTAGATGAAAACTCTATTGCTCAGAGTCAAAGGTTGCTTTTGCATAGCTCAAGAAGACTTGGAGTGCTTAGTTATTTTTTAAGTTTCATTCATAACTTTATCTCAGATGTTTTGTTTTAAATTATTTAGGGATATATAAATACACAAATGAGACAATAACTGACATATGGTCATATAGACCTATAAAATTAATGTATACAATTTGGTCTTGTAAGAATTAGAGAAATAATTGAGTAAATAAGGACATTGTTTTCATTTTGGGTCACCACACTGTAAATCCTAACTCAAAATAATTCATTGATTTGAGTAGGGCAAACTCAAATTAAACAAATTAGTTATTTCAAATGAACTTGCTAATGTTATCAAAGCATTGTGCTGTTATTAACATTTGCTGAATTAGCTAGTTATAGGTATAGCTAAATTTCCACTACTAATAATATTTAAATTTAAATTACATGATAATTTTAAGTTAAATATATGAAGCAATCTCTCAAAGTATATTACTTTAGAATTACTACACTATGATAAAAGTCAAGTCACCTTTATTTATATAACGCTTTTTACAATGCCGAGCAGCTTCACAGTGTTAAGAGGAAAATGCAACAGAATTTGATTCGGCTGTACAGCCGCTCTGGTGAAAATGGTGATGCTATCCAGCTAATTTCAATTATCATATAGTGTCAATCCGGGCAGATCGGTAATATAGTTGAAATTTAAGTGTCCCCAACTGAGCAAGCCAAAAGCCAAAGGTGACAGTGGCAAGGAACCAAAACTCCTTCAGGGCCAGAATGGAGAAAAAAACCTTGGAAGAAACCAGGCTCAGTCGAGGTGCCAGTTCTCCTCTGGCCGACGAACAAATAGTGTATGATTATAATTCTGGCAACATTACAGATGAAAAGTCATATTAGATAAATAGATATTCGGGAAGAAAACTCTTCATAGATTAAAAATGTTCTTAAGGGGTACTTCAGTGCTGGAAAGATGAATGTGTATTTTAAATTGGGTCATTTATGTAGTAGAAATCTGAAATTATTTTAGAAGTTGGTGCCTCCTATACTGAGAAAAGCCAGAAAATTTATTTTTGGCTCATGTGGATGAAAGACAACAACTACCAGAATGCACTTGCTTCACTGCCCTCCCAAGCTACGGCTACCTGTTATCTCTTGCCCACCGCGGTACCGCCCCCACCGTCATTATAGTAATAAAAGCATTTAGTTCAGTTAGAGAACAGACACTACAATTAAAAACGTCTCGGTTACAACTGTAACCTTAGCTCCCTGAATAGGGAATGAGATGCTGAGTCGCCGCTTTGGGAACGCCTCTGCGTGATTGCGTGAAAGGAGAAGGCTGTCCAGCCGCCACATAAGCAAGTGAGATAGCCTCGACCACCCACTTGCTCATCCTCTCTTTTGAAACTGGACCCCCTCTCGAGGGTGGTCCAAAACAGGCAAACAGCTGGTCGGTTCTTCACAGGGCAGCTCTGTGGACATAAGTATCTAGAGCACGAACTGAGCAAAGCAGATTAAATTTTTCCTGGTCTGACGTAGTAGAGGGAGGAGGACAGAAGGCTTGGAGAACAATCGGTCTCACAGGGTTAGTGAGGACCTTCGGAATATACCCGGGCCTCGGAGCGAGAAAGGCCTTGGCCATACCCGGGGCAAATTCCAGGCACGAGGGTGCAACAGAGAGGGCTTGTAAATCTCCTATTAATTTTTTTAAGGAAGAAATAGCAAGCAGAAATATTTTATGAATTAATGTTTTCAGCGTGAGAAACTTCTCAGAAACTTCCTCAAGCGGCTCAAAGGGAGCCTCAGAAAGGCCCTGCAGGACGATGGATAAGTCCCAGGCCGGCACCCTTGGTGTGTGTCACAGGTCTCAGCCTCAGGGTTCCACGGAGGAAACGAGTTACTAGTGGGTGTCGCCCCAAAGAAACACCACTCAAAGGAGTGTGCTAGGCTGCTATGGCCACCACTTTAATCTGTGTGGAGGGAGCTAACCCAGTGGAGAACCTCTCCTGCAGGAATTCCAGCACCGTACTCGCAGGACAGTTGACTGGATCCCACAGGCGATCTCTACACCACAAAGTGAAGAGTCTCCACTTTAATGCGTAAAGTTTCCTCGTGGAGGGAGCTCTGGAGTGTAGAATGATCTCAACAACCTCTGTTGAGAGGCCAAAACTTATGAGCTGGGCCCCCTCAGAGGCCAAGCCCACAGTTTCCACAACTCCGGGCGAGGGTGTACGAAGACAGCGCCCGACTGAGAGAGAATGTCCCTCCTGAGCAGAATCTCCAGGGGAGAACCATCGAGGAGAGACACAATGTCCGAGAACCATACTCGGCCCGGCCAGAACGGAGCTATTAGCAGAAGACGGGCCCCGTCCCGGCGCACTCTCTCTAGAACTCCCGGAAGCAGAGTAATCGGGGAAAAGGCATACAGGGGCAGCCTCGGCCACTCCTGTACCATCGCGTCCAGCCCAAGAGGAGCTGGAGGTGACAGGGAGAACCACAGACGACAATGTGAAAACAAGTCCACGTGAGCCCTGCCAAATTTCTCCCAAAGGAGCTCCACCACCTCGGTGTGGAGTCTCCACTCCCTGGGCCTCGGACCCTGCCTCGACAGGATGTCTGCTTACACATTCTGGCTCCCTGGGATGTACATTGCCCTGACTAACAGCAATTTTCACTGAGCCCAGAGGAGGATAAGGCACACCAACTTGTACAAGCGACGGGACCTTAAACCTCCCTGATGGTTTATATAGGAGACCACCGATGTGCTGTCTGTGCGCACAAGCACATGATGACCCCTGAGATGTTGCAGGAAGTGCTGAAGTTCTGAGCCTGAAACACTGCCAACATTTCCAGGCAATTTATATACCATGAATGATGGCGTTCCTACCACAGGCTCTGGGCTGAGCGACCACTCATGGTCACCCCCCAACCCATCAGGGAGCCTTGATCATGCGAAAGGGGTTTCCCCTTGGGGAAAAACCCTTGGTCTTGAGCCACCACTGCAAAGGTCTCATCTACAGCAGACCCAAAAAGGATCACATTGGATGCTGCCGCCATCAGACCTAACAGTCTCTGGAACTGCTTTGCAGTGAGTGACTGGTCTAGCTTCACCCCTCTCATGGCCGAGAGGATCGACCCTATGCAAGGCTCTGACAGATGGGCCTGCATACAGACCGAATCCCAACTCACGCCAAGATATGTGATTTTCTGCACAGGAGAAAGAACGCTCTTCTTGGAGTTGAGCCTCAGCCCCAACCTCCTCATATGTGCGAGAACAACATCTCAATGTTGAACCATGAGACGAGCTGACTGTGCTAGGATCAGCCAGTCATCAATGTAAATGAGCACGCGGATCCCCTGCATACGCAAGGGGACCAGCGCAGCGTCCACACACTTCGTGAACGTGCGGGGTGAGAGAGCTAGACCGAAAGGAAGCACCCGATATTGGTACACCTCTCCCCTGAAGGCGAACCTCAGGTACTTCCTGTGCTGCGGAAGGATGGAGATATGGAAATATGCATCTTTGAGATCTATCATGACAAACCAGTCCTCTGACCTGATCTGAGACACAATCTGTTTGAGTATTAGCATCCTGAACTTGAGCCTTGCCACTGCTCGGTTCAGGACGCGAAGATCTAAGATGGGGCGCAGCCCTCCATCCTTCTTTGGCACTATGAAGTACCGGCTGTAAAAGCCTGACTCCCTGTCTGGGGGGGGGAACCCTCTCTATAGCCCCCTTTTGCAGCAGAGTCTGTACTTCCTGAGTCATCACCAGAGCCTGCTTGGGGCCCACCGCAGTGGAGAGGACCCCGCTGAAACTGGGAGGACGGCATCTGAACTGAATGGCGTACCCAATTTATGCACCACAGGACCCAAAGAGAAATATGTGGCAGATTCTCCCACTCTGTCACAAAATCTACTAAGGGTACCAGCCTCTCGAGACTGGCCTCTGATGTACTCCACACCCTGAAGCGGCAAACCGGCAGGGAACATCTGGCTCAACAGCGCTAACTCCCTCTTCGGAGGGCGTGAGCCATCCTCGGATGACTCGCGAGGGCCTTCCACGCCCCGGCACTCGGGCAGGGTTGGTGGATCGACCCAGTGAGGGCACCGCGAACGAACTGGTACTGTATGCTGCGGTAAGCACCATCTGCCCGCGGAGGGGATCACCCTCACAGTCCTGGGCTCAAAGGCGTCAGGACTTTTTAGACGCAGCTTTCCTTGACACAATGACTGTCCTCAGATCAGTCTTGGTCTTGGAGTGCATCCGTCCACCCTTTCTGCGGGGGTGTACGAGTGGCGACTGTTTGTTTCTTTCTTCAGCAGATTTCTTCCTGATCTGTCCTTCTATCCGTGCAGACGTGTTTTCTCTCTGCTCCCGCTGTGCTCTAGCGCTGTTTTGTTTTGTCTAGTGTTTCGTCTCTTCTCTTTCTCTCTGACTGCTGCTTTGCTGGACTCCTGAAAATACTGAAATGGAATTGATTAACTGGTCAATCAGCGCGATCGACAAGATTTTCTCACTAAGGAAGGGTGCCCCGGGAGAACCCACCTGCCCGGACGGGGACCTTTGCCGCAGGGTACGTGAGGGACGCATGGAACAACTGGCAAGTCCTGTGCCTGGAGGCTCTGTCCATGGAGGATGCGGAAGATTTATACATGATTGGATTATTGATGGCGGGGTTCCTATTCTTTGGCTTTGGGATTGCCCTGACCTATCGGAAGATTGGTAAGACAGCTGCAAGCAAATTCACCCAGCCGCTGTCTGTGGAAATTAAAGAATGCTTCGGGGTTGTGTGTGACCGTTTGAAGGAATTAGATCAGAGAAGTGATAGGAATTGAGGAACTGAACCGTAACAACGCAGTCCGGACTGCGGATACGCAGGGTAGAGTGGGCTCCTTCGGGGGTCAGAT
The DNA here is from genome assembly GCA_018749465.1 of Paracanthobrama guichenoti. Lineage (NCBI taxonomy): Eukaryota > Metazoa > Chordata > Actinopteri > Cypriniformes > Gobionidae > Paracanthobrama > Paracanthobrama guichenoti. The sequence continues at coordinate 4,686,457 of CM031956.1, read as the reverse complement.
CGGTGAACTTTTACGGACTGTAACCGGTCTGGCCATGAGGCTGGATGTAATGTCTAGGGAAACTGCACAGACCGGACGCAAAACGCTGAGGACCAGATCTGATTGATTGATTATGATCCGGACAAATTACCGAAGATCATCAAATGGATTAAAAAATAATAAATTGTATTTGCCTGACCTAATCCCCACTTGGTCCCTTTCTCTCGGTTGGGAGTCCAGCAGGGCAGCCGGGCAGCTGTCTTATCTCCCTTCAAGGACAAACCATAGAACTGAACTTGAAAACATCTGAAGTTATGGCTAACATTCTCACAGACTCACTCGCACCATACACAATACCTAACCTGATCACTACAACCGTCTGCCTGTCTTTATCTATCTTCTCCCCCAGTCCATACAAAAAATCCCATCACGTGACCACGTGTACTGTGTCATGTTTATGTTTATGTTTTGTTGATGTTTTGTTGTGTTTTGCTATGTAATGCTTGCTAAACTGCATTCTTGTATTTCTGGAGAGCGTGTGGTGGCGCCTGACTAGTCGGCTGAGGCCCGGAGGCTTGCTCCAAACTCATTTCGTTACACTGTACTTGTACATGTGTAATGACAAATAAAATATTCAATTCAATTCAATTGTTTCTTAGCCTCCAGGAACCAGTCAGTAACAGAGGTGACAGCGTCACTGAACAGGCCTCCTGGAGACAGCGGCGCATCAAGCAAAAATCTCTTATCACGTTCCTTAATCTCCGTAAGATTGAGCCACAAATGCCTCTCCGTGGCCACCAGGGCTGCCATAGAACAGCCAACGCATCTGGCCGTTTCCTTGATGTCCCGGAGAGTGAGATCTGCTGTTGATGACATTATATGTTGGGTTATGATTTTGCCACTATGACTATGATGTTGGAGTGTGATTCTCAATTTAACCAGCCAGCATAATTTTATTTACATTTATTTTATTATTATTTAGACCCGTTTGAACACATAACCCAACCCCATCCCTAAACCTACCCATTTGTGTGTTATATGATATAAAACACAGGATATAACAAGCAGATACGACTGCATGCACAATTTAGTCAAAAAGTACAAATATTCCAAGGTTTCCGAGGCCAAACGATTGATTTGTGTGAAGAAAATCCCCAAAAGCAATCATGAGTTAATACTTTTATACTGTTTTTGGTCAGTGTGGCAGGCGGGGCGTGGTCTAGAGGCTGCTGCAGGCGGAGGAGGAGTCTTGGGAGGACTAATGGTTAAGGAAACACGCCTCCGTTAACGAGATCTAACAGGTGTAATCATTTTGCAGTGACTCGAAAGACGGGATAAAAGCCGGGCCCAGAGAGAGAGAAGTGGGCGATCGTGGCAACACCACAAGGGACAGCTGAAAAGCCTTTGTTTGAGTTTTGGGTGCCCTGGATGTGGTTTAAGTTATTTTTGTTGTCAGCCCAATAAAACGCCTAAATCACTGCCGTCCAAGTGTGATCCTGTACCGGCGACTGAAAAGTCGTCACAGTCAGTTTTTACCATAAATGCCTGTGACTGTACTTTTATTTGCCTGTTACGTGTTTTATATTGTTTAGATGTGGGTAGGTTTAGGGTAGAAGTGGGGTCAGTTGCTCCAAAGGCTATAAAAGTAGCATATAAATATTCATAAAATCATGTCTACTTTTACAAATGCAAAGAATTAAATGCGTCTTGATCTGACAAATTGGGCAAACAACTGAAATTAATGGGGTAACCTGCGCGTCGAAAAAAAAAAAATGCTAAAGGGGTACCCTGAGTGTTAAAAAGTGATGCAGAGGGGTCCTGACCAAGCGTCAATATGAGCTGGGAGTGAGAACGTGTTGGTTTATTTCAGCTGAAAACTGCAGTGAATTATATGTACTGGAACATTTTTAGAGTTTGCAAAATGTAGGTAGAGGCACATTTTTCCAGTGAACCTGTTGGAATTGCAATAAGTGTGCTGGAGTGTCTGCTATTGGTCTCTTTTAAAAATGCACTCACCTTAAAACCAGCATCTTTCTCACACACATTCACAGCCATACTCACACATGCACATGACTCTTGAGTGTCCCCTCATTTCACACTGACTTAGGAGGACGAATAAGGGAACAGCAAAAAGAATGAGGGTGAAATATGGAATATGAGGAGGAGGACAGCGCTGCTCTTTTTATGGATATGACTGTTGTCATGTTATTGGAAGCAGTCCAGGGGATCTGGGCTCTTGTTGGGGACACGGAAAGGCCACCAGAACATTTTACTGATGTTTGCAGACGGCAGTAACGATCCATCGGTGACTCTTGACGTCCTGCAGCCATTCCGCTATTATTGCATTGTTCTCTACTCATCTCGCCAACAGAGCACTGTAATTCTTCCCCGGAGGGTCATTGAAATGAAACCAGCACTGGTGATACTGTAAAACATAAATCAGATTTGTGAGCATTGTGATTGTTTCAATGTGTGTTTTTTTTTTTTTTTTTTTTATTTGGTTAATGGTTGCATTAAAGCATTAAAAAATATTTAAATTATTACTATATTCACAATGTTGATTGATTGGTCTGAGTCCATAATTGAGTCTGGTTTGCCATAATTGTACTCCACCCTTCTCTTCACAGCGTAATTCTTCCCCTGAGGGTCATTGAAATGAAACCAGTTCTGGATGTCCTTCCTCCTTTTTTAATCTTTCTTCCTCATACCAACTGGCACATTATTAGGGCTGAATGACATATTGAATATTCTCAATGTGTCGTGTAGCAACTCATAATATAACAATTGCACATAATGTAAAAACTACACATAAAGTATTACATTATTATTGTAATAAAATGTTCATAATGTAATAATTTTATCAAACTGTAATAAAATCTTTTACATTATGAGAGAATTATTACATTATCAACTCACCAAAAACATGTCATGTTTTCATTATTGTAATAGCTTTTAAAACATAAAAATATAAGTATTGAACTACTGCAGAAATGCATTTAAATATTCATGGATTATGATTATTATTATTATTAGTATTATTATTATTATTATTATTATTATTATTATTAATGTTTATTAAACATAAAGCATTGTATTCCTTTAGAGTGCATTTTAAAAATCTAAATCTAAGTCGAATATAAAGGAATAATTTTTATATAAAAATAATAATCAAATAATAATAATAATTGCATGATTGCAAAATTATTACATTATGAGCTCAAGATTTTATTACGTTTTGAGAAAATTATTACATTATGAACATTTTATTACAATAATAATGTAATACTTATTACATTATGTGCAGTTATTACATTATGTGCAGTTATTACATTATGTGCAGTTATTACATTACGAAGTGCTACAGTCCGTGATGATTTTTCTGTTATATAAAATTGAGACATATTGTGAATATCAATGCTTTATTTTAATTCTAAGTTTCCTGAGGACAAGTTTCAAGATACTTCCTTTATCTGCAAGTGCGTTAAGTTTTCATGAATTAGTTCAAACTTAACTCATTTACATCAACACTCAAAAATGTTCATAGATGTCTCTGCAAGGCATCTACAATATTAATGTATTGTTTTGTATTGATGTTTTTGTTATACTGATGCGTATAAATGAAAATGATTAAATATCATTATTATGTGCATTAAATATATTCCTTGATATATTCCAGACATTTACATTTCACTGCCGGTTGTATATTCTGTATATAACTGTGTATGTGACAAATAAAACTCTTGAATCTTGAATATATTTTAGCTAAATTTCACTGTATTTTAGTTGGGGGGCAAATATCAAAAAAGGTGTGTGAAACAGACCCTGCTTTGCCAGATGAATGCTATAATTGTATTACACAGTTTGATGGGGAACTATTGTGTAAATGAACAAACAACAGGCAACTGCAGGGCCCTCACAGTGCTTCACTTTGACATAAGTGCCATCTGCTGGACGCAAGAGACCACTATTCCACTCCTGCCGTCTGTTAGCTGGTACAATAAGATGCGGACTGCGTCAGACAACAGCTCCCAGGCCAGCACAAGGGCGATTAAGCTGTTGCTGTAACTCTGTTTTAGGGATGCAGCCCAGAGCCTCATCTGATGGGTATCATGCTGACGTACACATCTATACAGAAACAAACTCAAGCACTCATTCTCTCTTAGATAAGCTGAAATATATGACATTCACTGCAGACCACAGCAGTCAAACTAAATGTGATCTTGTGTAATTTGAATCCTTCATATTTGTGAGTGCCAAGAAGTGGAGTTGGTTCATGATGCCAGCTGTATTAGTGGAGCCGCGGCATTCGTAACTGTAGCATCCTTCGCTTGGGAGTGACTTTGCAGTGACCTCTTTTCAGATGCCTACATAGTGTCTTCCACCTCACCATTGAGGACTTGGCCCAGAATACGGAATTAGAAAGCAGCTCAGACGTCTTTTTTAGTGTCTTCTCTCATCCAAAGACTAATTTTCCCCAACTGAGACCTCAAAATGTCGGCCTGGCCCACAATTTATTAGCCCATGGTGCCGAAAAGGAAAATGAGTCCAAAATGGTGTACACATGCTGTTTAGAGATATAAGTATCTGTCAAACCCCAAGACAGAAATAAGTGTCACTATTAAAAAATCTATTAAAATAAACATTTACAAAAAAACAAAAACAAAAATACAGTGGTATTACGAGATGGCATTTTGGCAACTGTAGCATATATTTTTACACAAATTATCATTTAAAAAATTTCAAAATGTAACTTTAATTATTATTTCAGTTATGTTGTTTATTTATACATTGTATTTTTATGTACTAGAATAGATTTATATGTTCATTGTATTTTCTATCCATCAAAGAATCGTGAATTTTTTTTATCAGTTTTCATAAAAATATTCAAATATTTGAACATTGATATTAAGAACCATTATTAATAATTGAGCACCAATAATAATTGAAAATAATTGAGCATCATATTAGAATGATTTCTGAAGGATCACGTGACACTGAAGACTGGAGTAATGACGTAAATTACATTTTACAATATATTCAAATAGAAAACAGTTATTTTAAATTATAATAATATTACAATACTGTTTTTAATGTATTTTTGATCAAATAAATGCAGCCTTGTTCAGCATAAGATTTCAAAAACACTGATACATCTTAATTATTCCAAACTTTTGATTATATATATATACAATATACAAACCCGATTCCCAAAAAGTTGGGACACTGTACAAATTGTGAATAAAAAAGGAATGCAATAATTTACAAATCTCATAAACTTATATTTTATTCACAATAGAATATAGAAAACATATTAAATGACATTTTGAACATTTTGAAATGTCATGCCAAATATTGGCTCATTTTGGATTTCATGAGAGCTACACATTCCAAAAAAGTTGGGACAGGTAGAAAAGTTAAATGTACATATAAGGAACAGCTGGAGGACCAATTTGCTACTTATTAGGTCAATTGGCAACATGATTGGGTATAAAAGAGCCTCTCAGAGTGGCAGTGTCTCTCAGAAGTCAAGATGGGCAGAGGATCACCAATTCCCCAATGCTGCGGCCAAAATAGTGGAGCAATATCAGAAAGGAATTTCTCAGAGAAAAATTGCAAAGAGTTTGAAGTTATCATCATCTACAGTGTATAATATCATCCAAAGATTCAGAGAATCTGGAACAATCTCTGTGCGTAAGGGTCAAGGCCGGAAAACCATACTGGATGCCGTGATCTTCGGCCCTTAGACGGCACTGCATCACATACAGGAATGCTACTGTAATGGAAATCACAACATGGGCTCAGGAATACTTCCAGAAAACACTGTCGGTGAACACAATCCACCGTGCCATTCACCGTTGCCGGCTAAAACTCTATAGGTCAAAAAAGAAGCCATATCTAAACATGATCCAGAAGCGCAGGCGTTTTCTCTGGGCCAAAGCTCATTTAAAATGGACTGTGGCAAAGTGGAAAACTGTTCTGTGGTCAGACCAATCAAAATTTTAAGTTCTTTTTGGAAAACTGGGACGCCATGTCATCCGGACTAAAGAGGACAAGGACAACCCAAGTTGTTATCGGCGCTCAGTTCAGAAGCCTGCATCTCTGATGGGATGGGGTTCATGAGTGCGTGTGGCATGGGCAGCTTACACATCTGGAAAGGCACCATAAATGCTGAAAGGTATATCCAAGTTCTAGAACAACATATGCTCCCATCCAGACGTTGTCTCTTTCAGGGAAGACCTTGCATTTTCCAACATGACAACGCCAAACCACATACTGCATCAATTACAACATCATGGCTGCGTAGAAGAAGGATCCGGGTACTGAAATGTCCAGCCTGCAGTCCAGATCTTTCACCCATAGAAAACATTTGGTGCATAATAAAGAGGAAGATGTGACAAAGAAGACCTAAGACAGTTGAGCAACTAGAAGCCTGTATTAGACAAGAATGGGACAACATTCCTATTCCTAAACTTGAGCAACTTGTCTCCTCAGTCCCCAGACGTTTGCAGACTGTTATAAAAAGAAGAGGGGATGCCACACAGTGGGAAACATGGCCTTGTCCCAACTTTTTTTGAGACGTGTTGATGCCATGAAATTTAAAATCAACGTATTTTTCCCTTAAAATGGTAAATTTTCTCAGTTTAAACATTTGATATGTCATTGTTGTATTCTGAAAAATATTGAAATTTGAAACTTCCACATCATTGCATTCTGTTTTGACACAATTTGTACAGTGTCCCAACTTTTTTGGAATCGGGTTTGTGTATATATATAATCTGAATATAATGTTAATTTACAGTTGTTAATCAAACTATAGCAACAGTTTAATCATAATCATTCATTTTTCAATTTGTTATCTACAACAGTATCTGCTAGTCTTTAAATGACAAGTAGCTGAATTTTTATGGTGTTTTATGGTATTATTAGGCTATAAACGTCCTTGTCAGTGATGAGCAATTAGCATGAGGCAAATAGATATCGTCGTTTCAGAGCCACCTTGCTAAAATGACTTGTGACAGAACAGTCTGCATGCAGGCAAGACACACTCAGCCCTCATGTTCCATGACCTGCCAGTAAACACAATGACAATCTGGTACAGTGGGCTTTAAACCATGATGGGCATCTCTCCCACTCAAGATGATGAAAGCGCTGTGCTGCAACCGCTCAAACAGAAAGACGAGGCCCGAGCTGTCTCACACACACACTGGGTGAGATTCAGCCCATCATTTCTCTTCCTGACTCTCCTTCAAGATGGAGTCTGACTCCAGCTGTGATCCCAACTACCTGCTTCTTCTCTTTTTTCCCCCCTCTGTTTCAGTCTCTCTCTTTTGACGTGCACTCAGATTTCCTTTACTGTCTCAGACTCACCCACAGTGCTTGCTGGATTGGGTCCAGATTGGAGAGGGAAGGGCGGGGTTGGGTCAGGATTGAGGTCCTCTCCCAGCTGAGACAGAGAAAGAACAAACCGTGCCTCCTTTACCCTGTGCTACTACTTCTGCCTCTCTTATCTTACACATGTACACACACACACACACACACACACACACACACACACCAGCTATCAGACTTTAACCAGTAGTGAAGGTTCTGGGAGGCAGTGTAACTTGTTTCCACAATGCTGAATTTTTGTGGCGGCTGGAATTCTAAATAGGAATCGTAAGAAATCTAACAGATCTGATTCTTAAAAGTTCTGCAAATTAATAAATGTGCAATATAAAAAAATAAATAATAAAAAAACAATTAAAGTAAACATTTTACAGTAAAATGGGTTGCGCTGTGGTTGTCAGCAGTTACTGTGGCAGTCATATTTTTCACCTTGTTAACTTCCAGTTAATCAAACTATAGTAAACTACAGCATTTAGCAAATTATTCTCTAAATCAAATGGATCTGATTCCACGGGTTCCAAAAACGAACCTTGTAGTACCAGCACCCACATAAATTGTTTTTAAATAAATATGAACTAACAATACTAAGTAAAAAAAAAAAAAAAGGTTTTTATTTTTATTTTTATTATTTTTTATTATTATTACTTTGATTACACTTTTGGTAACACTTTATTTCACAGTGTCCTTGTTACATATGTTACATGTACTTATCATAGTAATAACAGTAAATTAGCATAATTACATGCAACTAACCCTATAGTAAGTGCATGTAGTTAATTATTATTACTCAGTATTTAAATGTAAGTGTAAACTTAAAATAAAGTGTAACCCACTTTTTTTGTAAGGTGTCCTTGTTACAGTGTAATTATACATTTAAGTACTGAGTAATACTAACCCTTAAATGCAAGAATGTTTCACAATTATTAAATTTTTGGGTCTTTAGCGACCCAGACCTATATCTAATAAAGATGGATCTCTAACTGTCGCAATAGTACGTATAAAAAAACTCTTGATATTTTAATAACAATTATAAAAGCATATTTAAATAATTCTGTACCTTTTGGAAGGGTTCAGTTTGAGCAGATGTGTTTTACCATCATCAACACTGTCACTGTCAGAGCTCATTTCCCCAGTACATTCAGCATCTGGCTCATATTCACAATCGCAAACATATTCAAGATTCAAGATTCAAGAGTTTTATTTGTCACATACACAGTTATATACAGAATATACAACCGGCAGTGAAATGTAAACAGGTCCGCTCCATGGACAGTGCAAATTCACAGTTAAAAACACAAGGAAGAAATTATAATAGAAATAGGATAAAAAAAAGTATTATATATATATATATATATATATATATATATATATATATATATATATATATATATATATATATATATATATATATATATGTCTATATCTGTAGAATTATAAATAATCAAGTCAAGATAAAGTGGAATAAAATAATTGAAGTAGACTTTGCAGTGAGTAAACTGTAGACTTATAAATATGTGGTTAACAAATGTATAAGAGTATAATGTGCAAACAGGTTTATAACAGGTTGTTACACAGTAACAACGAGAACAGAAAGTGCAGTGCAATGACAGTGTATCGATGTTTATCCTGAAGTGAAGTCACGTGACAGTTCAGGAGTCTGATGGCCTGGGGGAAGAAGCTTCTCCTGAGTCTCTCAGTTTTGGCCATCAGGCTTCGGAAGCGCTACCAGATGGCAGCAGCGTGAAATGAGGGTTTGCAGGGTGATTAGAGTCCTTGATGATCTTGGTAGCTCTACCTTTGCAGCGTTTGGTGTAGACGTCCTGCAGAGACGGGAGAGCTGACCCTGAGATACGCTCGGATAAGCGCACTACTCTTTGCAGGGCTTTGCGGTCATGACTGGTGCTGTTCCCATACCACGCTGTGATGCACTGAGTTAAAACACTTTCTATCGCCCCTAAATAGAAAGTTTTCAGGATAGCTGGTGAAACCCTGAATTTCCTCAGCTGGCGCAGGTGGTACAGTCTTTGCCTGGCTTTTTCACCTGTGTCTGAATGTGAGCAGTCCAGGTCAGGTCCTCGGAGATGTTTACTCCCAGGTACTTGAAGCTGCTCACTCTCTCTACTGGTGACCCGCTGATCATGAGGGGGAGTATGTCCGTTGCTGTCTCTTCCTGAAGTCCACAATCATTTCTTTGGTCTTGCCAACATTCAGAGAGAGACAGTTGTCCTGGCACCATGATGTTAGATGCTCCACCTCGTCCAAGTATGCCGTCTCATTGTTGTTGGAAATGAGGCCCAGGACAACAGTATCATCAGCAAATTTGATGATAGAGGTGGAGCTGTGTGTGGACAAACAGTCATGCGTGTAGAGAGAGTAGAGCAGGGGCTCAGGACACAGCCCTGTGGAGCTCCCACACTCAGGGTGATGGAGGAGGAGGTGGACTGGCCTATTCTCACCACCTGAGGCCTGCCAGTGAGGAAGTCCTCAATCCAGTGGCAGAGAGAAGGATTCAGGCCGAGATCCAGGAGTTTGGAGGTTAGCTTGGTGGGAACTATGGTGTTAAAGGCTGAGCTATAGTCAATAAATAGCAGTCTTACGTAGTTCCCACTTTTGCTGTCGATGTGAGTGAGGGAGGAGTGGAGGACATGAGAGATGGCATCTTCAATCGATCTATTGGGACGATAGGCAAACTGAAGAGGGTCCAAAGTGCCAGGAATGAAGGCGCAAATGGTGTTTTTAATGAGTCTCTCAAAGACCTTCATGACTATAGACGTGAGAGCCACTGGACGATAGTCATTTAGGCAAGAGGGTTTACTGTTCTTAGGGACAGGGATGATGGTGGATTTTTTGAAGGAGGTGGGGACCACAGATGTAGCGAGGAACTCATTAAAGATAGATGTAAACAACCCGGCGAGCTGATCAGCACAGGACCGCAGAACACGACCTGAAATACCATCCGGCCCGGCAGCTTTCCTGACGTCCACACGCTTGAGTGCTCTCCGAACTTCATCCTCTGAGACAGAGATCACGTGATTGTTGCTGCTCTGAGTAATTTCCTCTAACGCGCCACTTGGCGGAGTCGCGTTGCCGCGGTTACAGTCAAAGCGAGCGTAGAAAGAGTTTAACTCGTTCACGAGCAACCGATCAACGCTTGCCTCTGCAGAGGATTTAGATCCAAAGGAGCAGATGGACCTCAGACCTTGCCACATGCGCCGCGAGTCGTTGAGTTGGAAATGAGACTCCACTCGGTCTTTATAACGGAGTTTTGCGGCTTTAACTGCTCGTCTGAGAGCATAGCAGGACGATCTGTATTCATTCATATTCCCTGAATGGAGACCGGCGTTGTAAGCAGCAGTGCGTGCGTTCACTGCCGCGCGGATTGAATTGTCCACCCACGGTTTCTGATTTGAGAAGGACGTTATTGTTATTGTTTGCGTGGCTTGCTCTGTAAGCGTGTTGATGAAGCAAAGCGCCACGCCTGTGAACTCGTTCACGCCAGCTGAACTCGCTCGGAACATGTCCCAGTCTACATCCTCCAGAGCTGCCTGTAGCGCGGTCTCTGAGTGGGGTGACCAACGCTTAACTTCCCGCCTCACCGGGGGTTCCTGGAGGAGCTTTTGTTTGTATTCGGGAGTGAGGAAAATGGCGGCATGATCCGATTTGCCAAACGCTGGAAGTGACCACGCTTTATAGGCGTTCTTAAACGGAGAGTAGCAGTGATCCAGTGTGTTTGCTCCTCGTGTGGGGCAGGAGACGTGCTGATGAAAGTTTGGCAGGACTTTCTTTAGGTTTGCTTTGTTAAAATCGCCCGCGACAATCAATGCCGCGTCGGGATGTTGGTTTATGACGCCGCTGGCAACATCATGAAGGCCAGATAAAGCCAGCGCTGTGTCTGCCTGCGGTGGAATGTAAACGGCAGTCGCGACAACCGCAGAAAACTCCCTCGGCAGATAGAATGGACGGCAAATGATTGTTAAATGTTCCAGATGAGGCGAGCAGGACCGCGAGAGAATGGTGATGTTCCTGGGATCGCACCATTTCTTGTTGATCATGAAACACACTCCACCGCCTTTGGATTTACCGGCCTCGCTGTTCTGTCCATCCGAAAAACAGAGAAGTTCTCCGGACGGCGTCACAGCTGTGTCCGGGACCGCGGGCGTGAGCCATGTTTCGGACAAACAGTAGATATTACAGTCTCTCATGTCCCGTTGAAAACTTATCCTGGCTCTAAGATCGTCCATCTTATTATCCAAGGATTGAACATTTGCTAGAAGAATGCTCGGGAGAGGAGGTCTGAATGCCCTTTTCCTCAGTCTGTTACGGATACCAGCGCGTTTCCCACGGTGTTTCTTGATTCTTCGCTGTCGGCTCTGTCCATTGTTCAACTCGGCGTTGCGAAGAATCTCAGATGGCCACAGAGGATCGGCGAAAGTGTCCTGAAACAGTCCAGTATAGAGGTAACCAATGTCCAAAAGAGTTTTGCTGTCATAGTAGATCAATGCAGATGATAAGTTTGTAAAAACTGAGAGTAAAAGAAAGTAAAATAGTAAATAAAAGCACAGTCTTCGCGGAGCGACCTGAACGGCGACCAAACACAGCGGCGCCATTTTAGTTTTAATTTTAATTTTAATTTTAGTTATTCTTAAAAATATTGTTCTAAACATCTTCAAAATCAACATTTTCATCTAGCTTCTTTACCAGATCCACCATCAAGTAACAGTGACACTAATAGATGATTGCGTTCAGTACTCGCTCTGCAGTGAATTGCTGAATCATTTCAAGTTTTGCTGATGATACTTCATATTCTTTTGTTTTATGCATGTGGTAATTATGAGACATAACATCATCATTGTGTATCAGACATTGTCACCTTGAGGAATAAATGTGAATTGCACTTATTGAGTAATCAGAGATTCAATTATTGTTGTGCAGAAAAAATACTTACACTATTACATACCTTGGGTCACTAGCGACCCTATACACTATACACACAAAACAATTTGAAAACAGACATTATTTTATATTTTTATTCCTGGTTATATTGTTTATAATGAAAAGATAAATACTGAAATACTAAAAAAAGAGGAATACTAAAAAAAGGTTAGGGGGAGGGTAATGAATGATGCCCTGGGTCGATAAGGGCCTGAGATATGCGTTTAAGGGTTAATTAACTACATGTACTTACTAAAGGGTTAAGGTAAAGATTGGGGTTGGGTTTAGGGTTATTTGAATGTAATTATGCATAATTCATAGTTATTACTATACACTCTAAAAAATGCTGGGTTAAAAACAACCCAATGTCTGCATTCTTCGAAAGTGTTTCTTACACTGCTCTTCTGCTGTCGCTACTGAGTCATCTTCAAACATAGTCAATGGTTTGATCCTGGAATCGTTAAAGAACCAGAATCGTTAGTTAGATTATCTGTCTTTAATTGCAAAACACTCACAAATTAGTCTCAAACACATTCGTTGGTTTATATGGATCCAAAAAAAAATTTCATTTGTATTTTCATTTGAAACAAGAATAACAGTTTTAATAAAGTAAGATAATAAAATTCAAAAATTATAAATGCTTATGAGATTCTAAAATTCTAAAGGCAAGCTTCTGTCTCCTAAGGCTTGTGAGACCTAGTTTAGTGTTGTTACTGGCTGGTTGTTCATTTATGTATAATAAAAGATGCACATTGGGACATTTTTCTTGCCATAAAAAGTAATGGTAATAGTTTATTTTACTGGGTTCTTGTTACACGTTACATGTAGTTACTACACTCTAAAAATGCTGGGTTAAAAACAACCCAAGTTGGGTTGAAAATTGACTAACCCAGCGATTGGGCTGTTTTAACCCAGTGGTTGGGTTAAATGTTTGCTTAAAACAACCCAATCGCTGGGTTAGTCCATTTTAGAATTTTAGAATCTCATAAGCATTTATAATTTTTGAATTTTATTATCTTACTTTATTAAAACTGTTATTCTTGTTTCAAATGAAAATACAAATGAAAATTTTTTTTGGATCCATATAAACCAACGAATGTGTTTGAGACTAATTTGTGAGTGTTTTGCAATTAAAGACAGATAATCTAACTAACGATTCTGGTTCTTTAACGATTCCAGGATCAAACCATTGACTATGTTTGAAGATGACTCAGTAGCGACAGCAGAAGAGCAGTGTAAGAAACACTTTCGAAGAATGCAGACATTCAAAAACTGTTCTGGTATTTTCTTAAATTCAAACAAGTTCTGAATATGTTTTCTTTACAATCAAGAGTTTTCGTCTTACGTAATCTAAGGAAACAGAACCCTCTACATAATGTGCACATGATGTGTAGTCTAAAATTTTATTTGATCAATCAAACTGTTCAAAACAATAAAGCAGTGGAAATCCTTTGATTGGCTCAACAATTTCACATCCCAATCACATCACAGAGCTTTTAAAAAATACATTTGCATGTATTAATATGCTCAGCAAAATCTTGTCCTTCTTGGTAATTCAAATGAGGTCACATCCGGCTCCTAAAACAAAGCTTGCTGAAAGCTCTCGCTCACATTTCTCCCAAGAGATGTAAAAAAAAGTGGTTCAAAACTGGAGTGGAAGCATCAAGACAGCCCCACGTGGGGTTCCAAGTCAGTAGAAGAGAGCTCTTGGCTAGGACGGGAGCTTTTTTTTTTCTTCCATGGAATCATCCTTGTGAATGGGGATGGAGGATGCAGACAGTGATTTCCTCCTCCTGGCTGCAGAGGTAACAGAGGAGAGAGGTAGGTAATCCTGGCTCAGGATGGAAGAGTTGGACCAGGATGAAAGAAGAGACCTCAGTGGAGAAGAGAGAAGGAATTAGGTTTTACCACAGGGGGGGCTCCTGGATCATGACTGCAGGAGAAGCAATGTGAGGAAGTGTTTGTCGGGGAGCCGGTGATATGAGAAGACTTTGTTGAGAAGAAGCTGACATAATCTTTCTTGGGTGTTTGTGAGGGTTTCAAAATAAACCTCATGCTGATTCCCAATGCCTTCTGAATCTTCTCGCTGTCTTTTTATTCTCTCATAAAAAGCAGTCTTAAATGCAATATTTATTGTAGATGAATTTATTATTCATTGTAGACCTTCACAATATTCATATATCACCGTTTTCTAGCCAGAAAGCTTGGGAAAAAAAGACATCTGAAAATAAATAAATAAAAAATGAGTGCCGTTTACTCTGCATATTAAATAAAGGCAACCTAAAAATGGGCGATGCTTATGAAACAGTCAAGAATCCTGAATAATCTCAGAATAGTCTCATCAAAACATGGTGGTATCATACTTTGTATTAAAACCCTTTGATTAGAGTATTTTTGTCTTATTTCAAGTACAAATATCAAAATATTCTTAAATCAAGATACATTTTCTATATAAGAAAAATGACATAAGACAATCTAAATTAAGTGCATTTTGCTTAAAAGAAGTAAAATTATCTGCCGTGGGGTAAGAAAAATGATCTTAAAAACAAGTTTTTTTTCTTACCCCATTGTTTTAAGCAAAATGCTCCTGATCATTTTGTTTTTTTGTTTTTTGTTTTTGTTTATTTATATTTTGACTGGAAACAATACAAAAATACCAAGTAAGAATTTGTTTTTTTTTTTTTTTTTGCAGTGTGAGGTTTTAATCACTGACGTCAGCTCACACTGAATTTCTGAAAATAAAATGGCATGGGATCATTGAGTTGAAAACATCATAAAAACATTTGTGTGGCAAGCAGCTTGCTCAATAATGAGTCAGTGTAATCCGTCTTCTCATTTTAATTTTCTTTGATTAAAGCATTTGTCTTAGACAAGTCTTACTCGATGGTACATTTAATGAGTGCTGTATAATTTGTTGGCAAAGAAAACTTTCATGGCATCGCAAGGATGGCACAACACCTGCTAAATAAGATGTCCAGCTGTGAGATTTACCAAATAAATCTGATCACACAATGAGTAAAACCTACATATTGAATACTTGTTTTACAGTTGAAGAGCTTGTGTCTTGTCATATACTTCATATTCTCAAAGTACATGAGTATCACTTCAAAGATGGCAGCAAACTTAAAATACAATTACAACTCAAAATAAATATAAAAATAAGCATCTGTGGCAGAAAATGATTTCCATTGATTTTCATTGACTTGACTTGATTGGTTGCAACGTATGGTCTTGATTCAGTAAAAATAAAAATCTTGGATGACAAGGGGGTGAGTAAATTATCAGGAAATTTTCACTTTGACGTGAACTAATCCTTTAAGATGTTAAAAAGCGACATCCGTGAAACATAACCAAGCATCATGCTTTAATTCAGCTCTCTTTTGAGTCTCAAGAGAAGAGAATGTGTAAGTTACCCTGAGATGATACTGAATCAAAAGTGTTCGAGTAGAGGACACTCCTAGTTGTATTTTAAAGGATATATTGCTGGTAATTGCTGCTATTAACTTGTGTCAGCGATCTCATATTGAACCATGAAGGACAGCATTATCTTTTCTCCCCTCATGGAAGGTTTGTTTCATTACTTGTAGACTATGTGTTCAATGCTTTCTTGCCCTAAGGGTATTCTAGGTAATTGGGTGTATATTGAACTTTCTCCCCTTGAGTTTTGCACTCTAAACTTTTACATTACTGAAGTCCACCGCAACTTTTGAGACCTTGTGTTTAGTTTGAGATTAAAACTGATTAAATTAGAATCAGAATAAATTAAAATAGCATTATGCAAAAATTAAATCAAAGCCACCAATTTTTTTATTTTTTTTTAAATCCTGATTGGCAGCACATACTGTTCAGCATTCAGCACTAAGAACAACCAAGGCACACCACCCACCATGTGTGCGGTCTGCTAGCAGAAGCAAAGCCCATTGCTCTGGGCTATAAAGCCCTCCAGTTATGAGGGAACCTTCAGCCCTCCAGACCTCCGACTGGCTGCAAGCATCAGGTGTATAATGAGGCAATAGCCAGAGGGTCTGGAGAGACGTGTGGAGAAGAACATTTTCAGGCTTGATGTGGACCGATGGGTCTCCAAGTAAAACGGCTACAGCTTGGTGGAGCTTCAACATGACATACAAGAGAACAGTTAGTACTAAAAAAAAGAAAAGTCCCGGTTTGACTGCTCTGCTTCCTGTAGTTTGCTCAGTAGTTGCATCACCACCATTTATTTATGATGAAAGGACAACCACCAAAATCTGAAGTGTGGAGGCAGAGAAATGTGGAGAATAGAGCTTTTACAAGCACAAATACAGTTGTCCTTAAAGACACCATTTTTTATTTATTATTATTACTTTATATGCACAGTTGGCTTTCCTTTATTGACAAAGCAAGTTTATCTTTCAAATAGCTAAGTGAGTAAAATTCATTTCTATATATTTTTTGTCAAAGGGGCATAAAGGTAAAAATGTCAGGGTGATACAACTGTCAAAGAAAAATTTGAAAGTTAATCGGGGTGGGGGTATTAAGTCGTTTGGTATAATCTTATTCCTTATAAAAACAAACACATAAAACTGAAAATGATATCATAGTGATGACCCCTACAGACCCTCATGATTGTGTGTCAAGGTAAATAATAATTGGTAACACTTTATCTTACTTTGTCATTGTTACATGTACTTAACAGTAAATTATGCATAATTGCATGCAACTAACCCTAGTCAATTCAAGTCACCTTTATTTATGTAGCGCTTTATACAATACAGATTTTCTTTTAAAAGCAGCTTTACAGCGATAACAGGAAAATTATGCATTTCGGCTGTTGTTCAGTGTTGATTCAATTCCATGAAAAAAACATTAATTATTAAATGAGTTCATTTCATCTATAAAGCAGTTCTGCAAAAAATCGTCCAGCTCAGTTCAGTTCTCATACAGATAGATCAATAATATTGTTGAATATTTAGTGTCCCCAACTAAGCAAGCCAGAGGCGACAGTGGCAAGGAACCCAAACTCCACCAGGTTACAGAATGGAAAAAAAAACCTTGGGAGAAACCAGACTCAGTCTGTTCTCTGTCCCTGTTGTCAGTCCCTGTTCTCCTCTGGCCAATGAATGAACACGGTGTCGTTATGATTCAGGCTGCATCACAAGTCAGAATTCAGATCGGGATCTGTAGCATTCAAATATTCTTCTAGTTCCTTTTGTTTGAAAAGCAATTCATCATGCCGGTACAGAGCTGAAGCTGGCCATAGGGTCTATGCGGAGGATCTGTCTGGTTCTTGTGTCTCTGCAGGACTTCACATGGATTGTCTATTAGACATGGTCTCTGCTGACATTCAGGGCTGTTCTTGGTTGTGTCTAGGTGCAGGTCCATCATCTGATCTGGATATGGACCAGAACCAGCTGACTACGGTAAGCTCGGAATAAGGATGAGACAGACTAATATTAGCGTAGATGCTCCCGTTTCCTGTTGACCTAATTTTCGCAGCCTAACAATCCTTTAACTGATTTGAATAATATAAATTGATAATGTGTTATGTGTATGCTATAGTGAAGAGATCTGTTTTTAGTCTAGAGTTAAATTGAAAGAGTGTGTCTGCTTCCCGGACAATGCTAGGAAGACTGTTCCAGAGTTTAGATGCTAAATAGGAAAAGGATCTACTGCCAGCAGTTGATTTTGATATTCTAGATATTATCAATTGGCCAGAGTTTTGAGACCGCAATAGACGTGAAGGACTACAATGCGTTAAGAACTCGCTCAAACTAAACCATTTAGTGCTTTGTAAGTAATTAGCAAGATTTTAAAAAATTTATGCAGTGTTTAATAGGGAGCCAGTGCAGTGTTGATAGAACCGGGCTAATATGGTCATACTTCCTGGTTCTAGTAAGAACTCAAGCTTCTGCGTTTTGGACCAGCTGCAGTTTGTTTATTAAGTGAATAGGGCAACCACCCAGTAGAGCATTACAGTAATCTAGCATTGAGGTCATGAACACATTAACTAATTGTTCTGCATTTTGCATTGAGAGCATATGTTGTAATTTAGATATATTTTTAAGATGAAAAAATGCGGTTTTACAGATGCTAGAAATGCGGCGTTCAAATTAAAGATTGATATCAAAGAGCACACACCCTTTTAGTGTGTGTGAGTACATTTCTAACATGTATTAAACTAGACACTCATTGATCCTAAAAAAAAAAAAAAAAAAAAAAAAAAAAAAGATTTATTGTATACATCTTGTTTTAATTCCACAGTGTATCCATATATAATGTGTCATATCAAATCACACAAAGCCTTTGACATGATGTACACATTTAACCATCTTTGAGATGTACACAAGCTTTGGCTAGCCCTCGTGGACCTGAACAGCTTGCGAGAATCATCACAGTGCCAGGTTGGGTTAGGTAATAACTGTGAAGTGAGGCATGGCTGGCAGAACCAGGCTGGCTGGCAAACCTCCCACTCCAGCCCCTTCTTTTTATTCCAGTTGTCTTGGGCATTGCCAAAGGGATGTCACACTGGACGACTGAATGCTTGACGACTAATTGGTTGGATGGTGCTATATTTAGTACTATATAGAAGGAAATATGACTAGACAAAAAAATAATGGCTTAGAGTGTTTCTTATCAGGCTGTAATAAATGTATAGCCTCAGAAGTTAGTCATAGATTAAAGTGTCATATTAAGCTTTCTTTGCGGAAATGGTGGATTCTTCAGTGTTTTAAGAAAAGGATAGAACCTGCTTTTTTCTACTCTCTCACCCTTTTTTGACCATAATGAGGATAAAGTGTTACTATGGCAACTCAAGTACTCAGGTACAATTTATCTTTGCGAGGCCCAGTTCTAGTAAGCACAATGAAGCTTCTTGTACACGGAAAAGAGGAAAATCTGAACCTTGACAGAAAAAAGGCCCCTACATCTGTGAGGCTTATGTGGATAAAAATTCAATTAATTTGCTGCTAATCACAAACAGACAAGCATCAGCTTTTTTTTGTAGGCACAACAAGAGAAACCTTGCTGCATGCTAGGTTTTTGTTAATGAGCTAAAACTGCTCATTTTGAATCCATCAGTTATCAGTCTTCAATCCACAGTTGCAGATCAGAAACTGATCATGCATTGATAAGACTCATTTCTCCAGATGCCTCATGTAAATCACACAAATGACTGATGTTCAGGCAAAGAACTCTCAAAATATTCATGACATGTTATTTTCTTTTTAATAAACATTTCACAGTATTTTGTCTCATCTGTGCACATTAGTTTAAGCTATTTTGTATTCTTTAATCAAAATGTCAGTCTCATAAATTACCTTCCCTTTTGGTTGAAATAACAAATCAAGGAGGTCTACACTAAAATAAAATGGGGGAAAATGATCTTTTAACATCCAACAGATTTGTGTTTTGCCTGCAGTGTGTGCAGCTGACACCTTGGGATATCTGCTAGCATGTGCTAACAGGACCAATATGAATACATTGTGACATGTTGCATGTTTTGTAACACTTTCAAAGTAAAAGCAGCCAAACCCATCCTATATTTTGTGTTTTTTCTTGGAAATAAAATAAATAAAAAAATCTGTTGCTTTTCTGATAGGTGACTTACGAAATCAAATCAAATCACCTTTATTTATATAGCGCTTTTAACAAGTCCAATTGTTTCAAAGCAGCTTCACATTGTTAAAAGTAAAATAATGCAACAGAATTTGTACAGCCGTTCTGGTGAAACGGTGATGTTATCCAGCTAATTTCAAGTATCATATAGCATCAATGCGGGCAGATCGGTAATATAGAAGAAATTTAGGTGTCCCCAACTGAGCAAGCCAAAAGCCAGAGGCAACGGTGGCAAGGAACCAAAACTCCTTCAGGGTCAGAATGGAGAAAAAAACCTTGGGAGAAACCAGGCTCAGTCGGGGTGCCAGTTCTCCTCTGGCCGACGAACAAACAGTGTATGATTATAATTCTGGCAACATAGCAGGTCTTAATTCATATTAGGCAAATAGATATTTGTTAGATTATTCGAGAGATTGGAGTAGTCACGCCGAAGACGGGTTTAATGAGGATGTCGTGTCGATGCAGCATTTACGGGGGGAGTTTATTTGACATGTTCTCTGCAGACACTTCAGGGATGCGTTGGTCATGTCCAGGCACTGGTCCACCATCTGATCTGGATACGGCCTGGATCTGGCTGACTGCAGTAAACCTCGGTATAAACAGAAAGACTAACATTAGCGTAGATGCCATTCTTCTTATGATGTAACGAGTACATCAGGTGTTATGGGAAGTGTTCCGGTTCCGCTGACCTAGTTAATGCAGCCTGACAATCATTTACTGATTTGAGTAATAGAAATTGATAATGTTTTATGTGTAAGCCATAGTAAAGAGATGCGTTTTTAGTCTAGATTTAAACTGACAGAGTGTGTCTGCTTCCCGAACAATGCTAGGAAGACTGTTCCAAAGTTTAGGCGCTAAATAGAAAAGGATCGACCGCCTGCAGTTGATTTTGATATTCTAGGTATTATCAACTGGCCAGAGTTTTGAGACCGCAATAGGCGTGATGGAGTATAATGCGTTAAGAGTTCGCTCAAATACTGGGAGCTAAACCATTTAGTGCTTTGTAAGTAATAAGCAAGATTTTAAAATTTATTCGATGTTTAATAGGAGCCAATGAAGTGTTGACAGAACCGGGCTAATATGGTCATACTTCCTTGTTCTAGTAAGAGCTCGAGCTGCTGCGTTTTGGACCAGCTGGAGTTTGTTTATTAAGTGAGCAGGGCAACCACCCAGTAAAGCATTACAGTAATCTAGCCTTGAGGTCATGAACGCATGAATTAACTGTTCAGCATTTTGCATCGAAAGGATGTGCCGTAATTTAGATATATTTTTAAGATGGTAGAATGCAGTTTTACAGATGTTAGAAACGTGGCTTTCAAATGAAAGATTGGTATCAAAGAGCACACCCAGGTTCCTAACTGACGACGAGGACTTGACAGAGCAGCCATCGAGTGTTAGACAGTATTCTAGGTTACTACTTGCAGAGTTTTTTGTCCAATAATTAAAAATTCAGTTTTTTCTGAATTAAGTTGCAGGAAATTACTAGACATCCAATGTTTTATATCAGCTATGCATTCCGTTAATCTTGTGAATTGGTAAGTTTCATCAGGGCGTGAAGAAATATAGAGCTGAGTATCGTCAGCATAACAGTGAAAACTAATGCCATGCTTCCTAATGATATCTCCCAGTGGTAGCATGTACAGGGTGAAGAGCAACGGTCCTAGCACCGAGCCCTGCGGTACTCCATACTGAACTTGTGATCGGTGTGACATCTCTTCATTTACTGCTACAAACTGATAACGGTCAGATAAGTATGATTTAAGCCATGCCAATGCAGTTCCACTAATGCCAACATAATTTTCGAGTCTATTCAAAAGAATGTTGTGGTCGATAGTATCGAATGCAGCGCTAAGATCGAGTAACACTAATAGAGAAATACAACCACGATCGGATGATAAGAGTAAATCATTTGTAACTCTGATGAGAGCAGTCTCAGTACTATGATACGGTCTAAATCCTGACTGGAAATCCTCACAGATACCATTTCTTTCTAAAAAGGAACATAATTGTGAAGACACTGCCTTTTCCAGTATTTTTGACAGGAAGGGTAGATTTGAGATCGGCCTATAATTGACTAATTCTGTAGGATCAAGTTGAGGTTTTTAATAAGTGGTTTGATAATAGCCAACTTAAACGTTTTCGGTACATATCCTAATAACAAAGATGAGTTAATGATATTAAGAAGAGGATCTATGACCTCTGGTAGCATCTCTTTTAATAGCCTAGTCGGTATAGGGTCGAGCATACATGTTGTTGATTTAGATGATTTAACGAGTTTAGCCAATTCTTCCTCTCCTATAGCAGTGAATGAATGTAATTTTTTCTCAGTGACACAACAATGCTCTGTCTCATGTGACACTATAGTAGACGGCTGCATGGTTATAATTTTCTTCCTAATATTATCGATCTTACACGTAAAGAAGTTCATAAAGTCATTACTGCTGTGCTGTTTACAACCATCAGAAGTATAAGCTTTATTTTTGGTTAACTTAGCCACTGTATCAAATAAATACCTAGGGTTGTGTTTGTTTTCTTCTAAGAGAGTCGAAATAAGCAGATCTAGCAGTTTTTACGGCCTTTCTGTATGCGATCATGCTCTCTTTCCATGAATTACGAAAAATCTCTAATTTTGTTTTCTTCCAGCTGCGCTCCATTTTTCTGGCTACTGTTTTAAGGGCCCGGGTGTGCTCATTGTACCACGGCGTTGGACTATTTTCTTTAATCTTCTTTAAGCGCCGGGAGCAACTGTGTCTAAAGTGCTGGAAAAAGAGAGTCAATAGTTTCTGTTGCAAAATCGAGTTCCTCTAGGCTATCTGGGATGCTGAGGAGATGAAACTGATGAGGAAGATTATTTAAAAAGCAATTTTTAGTGGCGGCAGTGATAGTTCTGCCATATTTGAAGCGAGGGGACGGCTTTGCAGCCTTAGCTAAATTAAGTATACATGATACTAGGTAATGATCTGAGATGTCGTCGCTCTGCTGCAGAATTTCAACGGTATCAACATTTATTCCATGTGACAATATTAGGTCTAACGTATGATTAAGGCGATGAGTGGGTCCTGACACATGTTGCCTTACTCCAATAGAGTTTAGAATGTCTCTAAATGCTAATCCCAATGCGTCTTTTTCATTATCTACATGGATATTAAAATCACCAACAATTAGTACTTTATCTGCAGCCAGTACTAACTCGGATAGAAAGTCAGCAAATTCTTTGATAAAGTCTGTATTGTGCCCTGGTGGCCTGTATACAGTAACCAACACAAATGTCAAACGGGATTTATCAATTACACTACATAATGCTACATAAAGCACCAAAACTTCAAAAGAATTATATTTGAAACTAGACTTCTGAGTAATACTGAAGATATTATTATAAATTACAGCAACCCCTCCCCTTTACCTTTCAGACACGGCTCGTGTTTATAACAATAATCTTGGGGGGTGGACTCATTTAAAGTAATGTAGTCGTCAGGTTTTAGCCAGGTTTCTGTCAAACACAGCAAATCTAGATTATTATCTGTAATTATATCATTAACAATAAGTGCTTTTGGGGAAAGGGATCGAATATTCAGCAACCCGAGCTTTATCATTTGATCATCTGTATTATATCTGTTGTTTATTCGTTTGACATCAATTAAGTTTTTACTGTTGAATGGTCTTGATGTTTTTTTGTATTTACTAATTCGGGAACAGACACAGTCTCTATGTGATAATATCTAGGTGAAAGAGTCTCTATGTGTTGGGATTTATCTGACTTCTGTAACGGAGACAGCTAGCAGACGGTCGGGTAAGCCAGTCCGTCTGCTTCCTGACCTGGGCCCCAGTTAGTCAAGGTTTAGCTTTAAGACTATATGCCAAATTACTAGAGAGAAGAGCAGCACCACTCCAAGAAGGATGGATGCCATCCCTCTTCAACAGGTCAGGTCTGCCCCAAAAGCTTTTCCAATTGTCTATGAACCCTATGTTATTTTGCGGACACCACTTAGACAACCAGCCATTGAGTGATGATAGTCTGCTAAGTATCTCATCACTCCTTTTAACAGGGAGCGGACCAGAACAAAAAACTGCATCTGCCATCGTACTTGCAAGTTCACACACCTCTTTAATGTTAATTTTGGTGATCTCCAACTGGCGAAGTCAAACATCGTTAGTGCCGACGTGAATAATAATCTTAGAGAATTTACGATTAGCTTTAGCCAGCACTTTTAAATTTGCTTTGATGTCAGGTGCTCTGGCTCCCGGTAAACATGTGACTATAGTGGCTGGTGTCTCTATTTTCACGTTCTGTGTAATAGAATCACCAATAACTAGGGCACTTTTAACAGGATTCTCAGTGGGTGCGTCACTGAGTGGGGAGAACCTGTTTGATGTTCCAATCGGAACGGAAGAGTGGTTTTTTGATCCGCGACTATGCCGTCTGACCGTCACCCAAGTGCCCCCTGCTGCACGGGCTCTACAGCCGAACCGAACAATGTACAACGTTCACTAAGCTAGTCGCATCCAGAGCAGTGTCTAAAGCTGTTACATTCTCACTACTCTCAAATAAAGTCTGGATGCGTGTCTCTAATTCTGAAATCTTCTCCGTCAGCCTGACTATCTCCTTACATTTATCACATGTGAAGCCCTGTTCGCCAACGGAGACAGATACACTAAACATGAAACATGCGGTGCAGGTGACAATGACTGGAGAAGAAGACATGGCTTACCGTATTTGTTGATTAATCCAATTTACCAAAGTTGTTTGATGGAGTCTATTTACTAATCCAACTCACCACAGTTGTTTAGTGAACTCAGAAAACAGGAAACCCGGGTGCAGAGATAGCAAGCTAACAGGCTAGCGAAAAGCTAACGTGTGATAGTGATTTAGATTAAAAGCTAGTGATGTCAGATTTAATGTGGTAGGCAGTGTTAGACAATATATAAAGATGAGTAGGTTATAATTAGCAGTTTAAACAACAGAGAATTATATCAAATAAAAATCCAAAAAGAGCAGAGCAGAGCACATGCGAGCACAGCAGCAGTAGCAAACAGGGTAGACAGGAGCAATCGAAGACAGGAGCAATCAATCCAAGCAGGAGCCCTGAACAAAGCAGCTGAATAATGAATGTTTGATATGGTGGCACTGAAACCTTCCCAGGCTTTCCCGTGGTTCTGCCGTGCATGCAGGTCAGGCTGTCAGAATATGTTACTATAATTTGACTTAAGCTCAGAGCCCAAGGGAAAGAGGTTTGTTACCTTTGCAGAGCAACTCTTTTGATGGCAAGAGGACACGAGAGAGCAATGAAGAAGGAATGAGTGAAGTAATTTCCAGAGAGCGTGGTTCAGTCAGCTGGTAACCTTTGAGTTACCTCTGGCCTCATGGCAAGCTTGTCTGACACAGTGTACTTTTCAGGACATCCTCAGACCTCAGTGATAGTCATCAGATGATCCACACTGCCACAGAAAAAAAAAAAAAAAAAAAAAAAAACATTTATAAATGCAATGTCCGGTGAGTGGTGCTAATAGGTTCATCGCATTTGAAAATAACATATCACCTACACTAAACCCTACCCTAAACCTAAACAATAGTGTTAACAAAAGCAAACGTGAGATAAAAAAAAATTGTTGAAGGAACCATGCCATCTTAGTGTAGCAAGTGGCTCAATTATAGTGACGGCACGGACACTACACAGACACTACATCAGAGGGCCCTGCTACTTCCAGAGAAGGTGGCACTGGTTCTTCTGGAACCAGACGCTTAGAGTTTTGAACATCAGACTATAATCCTATAGTTTGACCTGACCCAACCTGAGAAGTGTCTAGAACCAAACCAAAGGTCCAGTTCTTCTGAATCCCCTGATGAGGACAGCTGTCTAACTGAGGGGCTATCAGGACGAGCAGCAATTGGGGAGTTTCGCTGTATTAAGTCTTACTCGTAGTGACAGAGATATTGGGGAATAACCTTGGAATGTTGCTTTTGTTTGGAGTTCTGTAAAGGCTCATTTTTCCACTGGGCAGACCTGCAGAGTTTAGCTCCAACCCTAATTAAACACACCTGAACCAGGTAATCAAGATCCTTGAGACCTTTACTAGAAACTTTTACTTTCAGGAGCAGGTTAGAGGTAAAGTCTGCGGGACGTTGGCCCTCCAGGTGAGCAGGATTAGACACCCTGGGATAGAGCCTTTGAAAAACCTGATGAAGGAGTCTTTGAAATATGAAATGGCATTAAAATCTTACATGGTGCTAAAAATGGGGCCTTTTATGGAATTTTGGTTGCAGAAGCTTTTTTAGAGACTAAAGCTCCCCTTTGCTCTGAGGCCGCCTTGTATAACTGTACAAAACTTATTACTGCATGTTTTTTTTCTGGAGACCTGAAGGATTTTTGTCTGAGGCATAATGCTGTTTTTGTCTGATGGCAGTGGTTTGCGGATGTCCTAAAATATATTATAGATTTGTTCAGCTCAAACAGATTTGCTCAGCTCAACATGCTAGATTGAGAGTTTAAACCCACTCTAAACCTTGTCCTTCTGTCTTTGTCGACAGTTGTTTTGCAGTGGATCCTGATGCTTCCATGTCTTTAAAGTAAAAATTAAATATGCTGCTATTTGCATGCTGCTGGTGTTCAAAATGCTTTATTACACTGCAAAAAAATGCTTTTCTAATTTAGTATTTTTGTGTTGTTTCCAGTCTAAATATCTAAAAATTCTAAAATCAAGACAAGATATGATCATTGAAATTAGCGGCTGTACAGCCGAATCAAATTCTGTTGCATTGTTTTCCTGTGAAGCTGCTTTGAAAAAATTGGCATTGTAAAAAGCGCTGTATAAATAAAGATGACTTGACTTGACTTGATAAGTAAAAGTAAAATTTTTCTTGTTATAAAATTCAAATAAATGCACTTCATTTTGATTTTTGCTTAAAACAAGCAAAATTATCTGCCAGTGGGGTAAGGATTTATCTTGCTAATCTTGCTTCTGTACTTTATAACAGCTGAGATTCATTTTGAGTTAATCAGAGACACTTCAGGTTAAGACAGGTGCGTACTACTTCTCTCTTCTTTCTTTTTTTTTTTTTTTTTTGCCTGAATTGTCATTTTTTTCTGAATTGTTTTTCAATGCATAGTTTGTCATTTTTACATTAAACATATTTCTGAGAAGGGTTCATATGTCGCATGCCCAGTGGCCGTAGTTGTATCCCTTTCTAGTCTTCCCCTGTGTCTTTCCCCGTTTCACAAAATATACAGATTGGCTGTACACACGAAAACGCAAGGGTGTTGTTTTCAGATTTATCCACTCTGGGATCCGGTTTCAAAAAATATCGGTTTCATGCTCCCAAAACGCCGGATCCGTGAGGACAAAACGCTGATACGATACAAAATTTTAACGTATACAGCTAAACGCGTCTCCGTGTGGACGGGGCCTAAGCACTCATGTTTGCCATGTGTCTTGGTCTAATATTGAATGTAATGTTGTAACCTGCTGTTGGTGAGTTTTATGTTTTGCCATGCCAAGTCTTTGTTTCTAGTTTATGCCAAGCCATGTCTTTGTTTTCTGTTTTGGACCTTTTTGTTAAATAAACTGCACTTGGGTTCTGCAACTTGCCTTCAGTGGACTTTTGTTACAGAATACTAGACCACAACCATGATCCCAGCAGTTGCCTTTAACTAGTTACATGCAACTAGATTATGTAATTTAATTACAAAATAAATGTAACTGTAATCAGTTATAGTTACTGAGAAAAACAAATGGGGTTACATCTGAATATTTTCTGTAAAAAGCTAGGATATATTGAATATGAATTTGTTGCTTTGCCAGTTTTTGATGTGCACGATAGCTGCCATTTAAAGGCTGTTTAGTGAAGCTATGCTATTCTGATGCTTTTGATTGGCTCTTTGAAATACATCAATCCACATCGCCGCTGAAAGCTTTAGGCTATAACCTGTCTGAGACTTGCCACCATAGCGAGTGATTAAAAATGCGTTTCAATGCTGGAAATTAGAAAAGTAATCAAATGTAATGTTACATTACTTTAAGTAATTTAAATAGTTACACTATTTATTACATTTTAAATGGCGTAACTTGTAATCTGTAACCTATTACATATCCAAAGTAACCTTTCCAACACTGCATATGATTTACTTTGAGTATCTCCACATCCGACTTTGTCCGGAACATGGCATTAGCTCTGCAGTTGTAGATCAGACTACTAAGGTTGTGGCTCTAAAATGAGCAATCAATTTAGTGGTAGAGATCTCAAAACCCAGATTTAATTATGGTTTATTTTGAGAGCTGTGCTAGTTATAGCTTGAAAATGGAGCCACGGAAGTGGCTGCAAATATGAAATGCTCTGTTGTTCTTGAAGTTCACTGAAATTCAAAAAGATATGCATAAAACTTACATTCCCATCTTCCCTGGTCTTTTCAAATACATGCTGTGAGCAGTTCATTACTGATTATGCCGCGTGGGTTATGTGATGAATATGCATCACCAGGTCTCTTTTCTTCAGGAGTTCGACACCTTCGGAGCTTCAGGCGCCTGACAACCAGTTGGAGGGTTTTGCAGCAGCCATTTTACAGCAAGAATGCATCCCACACATTAGTTTAATTTGTTTACTAGCTATTTCACACATGGAGGCACTTAACGCCACACTGGCATTTAGCACAGTGCATGTGTTTAAAAGAAAAGATAAAGAGAGAGAAAGAGAGAGAGAGGAATGGAATGGTCCAAAAACAATTGAATCTCAGTTCACTGATATACTAAGTGTGTACTGACAAGTGCATCCTGCCAAGTACCCTGGCATCCACCCACAGCACACTTAGATTGTGGAGGCGACTTTTGCACAGATAAGCACCTAAATTTAGGGGGATACACTAATTTAGGTTTGTATATATGTGAATTGGTGCTTTACCAGTCACTTATTTTCCACAAATGCTTCACCAATGTGAGCTGCCCAAATTAGCCTGTGGCTATAATGACCTCAGTGCACTGCAGGACTTCTGTCAAAGGATCCTTTCCAAATGCTAAGCACTCACAAATCAACAGTGAGCATTAAACATGATTCTAAATGTCAACTGGAATACAGCATTCTACCCATTCTAAAATCCATGATATAAATACACAATTTTTGTATAGCAAGGTCCTGTTATGTCAGAGACCGGTGCATATGCCAAAGAGCACAGATGATGTCTATGCAGGTGTTGTGGGGTTATTCCAAACGGAAGAGCTCAAAAATAACTGCTCAAAGAATCCTTCGAAAGGTATCAACAGATGGACACTTCACTTCCAAGATTCTTTGCGCTGCAACAAAACTTCAGACCAAGTGTCATAAATCTGCACATGTGTAACATACACCAGATATACCTAAAAACAAGCTTTTGTTCACTGCAAAAAAACAAAACAAAAAAAATTAAAAATAAATGCTTTTCTTATTTGGTATTTTTGTCTTGTTTCCAGTCTAAATATATAAAAACTGTTAAATCAAGATGCATTTACTATATAAGTGAAATGACAAGTTTTTGTACAGTTTTTGTAGCCTGACGTTGTCATACTCAATTCTAGTCAGAATATGAGTATGATACTGCTCCATTGGGCTGTGGTTATGGGGTGTGTTTCAACCGAACAAGGAAAGATCTCAACTGGATAGACCTACAACCAATCAGAGCAACGGAGTGACGCATAGTTGTC
Organism: Paracanthobrama guichenoti; assembly: GCA_018749465.1. Lineage (NCBI taxonomy): Eukaryota > Metazoa > Chordata > Actinopteri > Cypriniformes > Gobionidae > Paracanthobrama > Paracanthobrama guichenoti. Next base: position 4,656,904 of record CM031956.1, on the reverse strand, counting down.
AACAGAACTCAAATGCACGCATGCTGGAAGTAGAAGAGGAAGATGAGTGTAAATGATCTTTGCCGGTGTTGTAAAAGAATTTAAGGATACACAGAGTACTTACCAACACGATCATCAATAGTAATGGTGAATGCATATACGTGAATAAGTTCTCCGTTTAGGATTAGAACGAATTCAACCCAAGCACTCTTTGGTTAAACTGTAAAAAACGTACATATTTCATAATTTCATAGAATATGAATATATAGAATATAGAATGTCTATTAACTCTTTGTAGTCGGCTGTGGTGTCCGCGCCTCAACCTGTTTTTTATACTTATCAGTGCGAAAGAGACTCAAAATACTAGATTTTGGTCATACAGACAAGTGTTATACTTGTATACTCCCAATATACACTCACCTAAAGGATTATTAGGAACACCATACTAATACTGTGTTTGACCCCCTTTCGCCTTCAGAATTGCCTTAATTCTACGTGGCATTGATTCAACAAGGTGCTGAAAGCATTCTTTAGAAATGTTGGCCCATATTGATAGGATAGCATCTTGCAGTTGATGGAGATTTGTGGGGCACGAAGCTCCCGTTCCACCACATCCCAAAGATGCTCTATTGGGTTGAGATCTGGTGACTGTGGAGGCCATTTTAGTACAGTGAACTCATTGTCATGTTCAAGAAACCAATTTGAAATGATTCGAGCTTTGTGACATGGTGCATTATCCTGCTGGAAGTAGCCATCAGAGAATGGGTACATGGTGGTCATAAAGGGATGGACATGGTCAGAAACAATGCTCAGGTAGGCCGTGGCATTTAAACAATGCCCAATTGTCACTAAGGGGCCTAAAGTGTGCCAAGAAAACATCCCCCACACCATTACACCACCACCACCAGCCTGCACAGTGGTAACAAGGCATGATGGATCCATGTTCTCATTCTGTTTACGCCAAATTCTGACTCTACCATCTGAATGTCTCAACAGAAATCGAGACTCATCAGACCAGGCAACATTTTTCCAGTCTTCAACTGTCCAATTTTGGTGAGCTCGTGCAAATTGTAGCCTCTTTTTCCTATTTGTAGTGGAGATGAGTGGTACCCGGTGGGGTCTTCTGCTGTTGTAGCCCATCCGCCTCAAGGTTGTGCGTGTTGTGGCTTCACAAATGCTTTGCTGCATACCTCGGTTGTAACGAGTGGTTATTTCAGTCAAAGTTGCTCTTCTATCAGCTTGAATCAGTCGGCCCATTCTCCTCTGACCTCTAGCATCAACAAGGCATTTTCGCCCACAGGACTGCCGCATACTGGATGTGTTTCACTTTTCACACCATTCTTTGTAAACCCTAGAAATGGTTGTGCGTGAAAATCCCAGTAACTGAGCAGATTGTGAAATACCCAGACCGGCCCGTCTGGCACCAACAACCATGCCATGCTCAAAATTGCTTAAATCACCTTTCTTTCCCATTCTGACATTCAGTTTGGAGTTCAGGAGATTGTCTTGACCAGGACCACACCCCTAAATGCATTGAAGCAACTGCCATGTGATTGGTTGATTAGATAATTGCATTAATGAGAAATTGAACAGGTGTTCCTAATAATCATTTAGGTGAGTGTGTATGTATGTATGTATGTATGTATATATATATTATATATATATATATATATATATATATATATATATATATATATATATATATATATATATATATATATATATATATATACATATACATATATATATATATATATATATATATATATATATATATATATATATATATATATATATATAAGACAGATATGCTGTACCGATTCTTTCCAAAAACAGCCGAGCTTGTGGAGGCGTGCAGTGGTCACGATCATACACACACACACACACACACACACACACACACACACACACATACAAACAATACATCATTACATTATCCCTGGATAACTTTTGATTCACTATACATTCATGTTGTTTACATTATATGCACTTAAGTACCGATTGCCAACAAAACACAGACATTTGATGCAGTTTCACTCACCGCCTGCGGTTTCAACTCATGACCGGGAACAAACACTCTCTGTTGCTGCTCCGGGAAAAAAAACTATCAACTGTTTCCTTAATGCTGTTATTTGGGAAGCCGAACAAGGTTATATTTCCCTCACAACCAGAAACACACTTTAGTGACATTGTTGATTTCTAAAAACAAAATGCCACGCGCCCTTGCTCTGGTTGACGTGTGTGTGTGTGTGTGTGTGTGTGTGTGTGTGTGTGTGTGTGTGTGTGTGTGTGTGTGTGTGTGTGTGTGTGTGTGTGTGTGTGTGTGCACTCATCCAGGAGAAGTGCCCATAGAAGCAATTCCACCCCTTTATGACGTCATGACGTCATACAGGGCCATATTCAGAAAAAAACTTTATGAAACTTTGAATGTTTTTTTGAATGAGTGTTTTTTTGCCACAGAAATGCTCCATAATACGTCCAACTAGTTTTTTTTTTTGTTTTTTTTTTTTTTGTCTGTTTCATGTTTAGCATGAGAATCAACTCTTTAACAGTGTAAAAAAGTCAGAATTCATGAAATAGCATTAGACCCCCTTAAAATAATGATATCAACTGGAATGGTAAAAGAGGCCCCTTTGGCTTGGAAAGATGATGTAATTTTTAAGAATTAAGGTTTCCACCAATCATCTGTGAGTGTTTATGTCAAGAAGGTCAGTGAATTTTTTTTTTTTTTTCGGATTGGCTGCTAATGTACTTTACCCATAACTATATTCAAAATATAGCAATAAATGCTTTATTTATTTATTTTAGTGGCTGCAGTGAAATTTCTGTAGAGCATTTTTTTATGTGGCGAATGTGAGAACTCTAAGCATTTTCTTGGAGACAATATGAAATTGATATTACCTACTGCATTCTAATTATTTTTCAGAAATCTATACCTTTGAGCTCACGGCTTAAAAGTGCCTGAGATGTTTTCCGAAAGTCTGAGCAGATGCTAAAAGATCATTTCTCCAGCAGTGACTCAAAATGAGTGAGGCTGGCTCGGTAATCCCATTTATTGAACGCCGCTGGTTTTCAGAATGAGTTCTGTCTTTTATCGAACTGGCAAAAAGGAATATATAGTTTTAAAAAAATAATAATAATTGACAGTTCACCCAAACACACTGACTGTCATATAAAGAGCTATTAATTATTTAGAAAATAAAATTGCTAAAGGTGGACACAGAATGATGTTTCACACAGTCCAGCCTCAGTACTTTTCAGTGCAGACTGAAAGATAACCTGCCACCATTATCCATCATCTCAGTCAATCTGGTGGGATGTTAGTTGCTTCATTACTGTGCAATATCATTGTTTGTATCCAGAGGTATGAATTTTGTATGATGAGCCCTGCTCTGCCACAGTAATATGCATTGAATATTCAAACTTCTGGAGCCCTTGGGAAATCTTTTTTTTGTGTGTGTTTTCTTTCAAATTTGTTTTCATACCATGTATGTTTAAATCTATGTGTCATGTATTTTTAAATCTGTTTCATCTTTTCCATTAATCTGAGGCAATTTAGGTGGGTTATTTTGCCATGTGGGAGAAGATTCTCTCAAATTGCCTATAAGAGTGCACAAGTCACAAACAATTCACTTCCTGCGATGCATAATGCATTTGTCCCGTTGTTAATTTGTACTTGGTCTTTAAATTTAAATGAATGCTCTAGTTTGTTTTAAACAACTTTAACTTCTGTCCTGCATGCCAGTGATTTCAGCAAAAATGTACAGAAATATTCTTATACCTTTTCTTGGACTTGAGTACAACTAAATCCAATGTATTGTTAACTTAAAAGAGACAATTCACCCAAAAAAATAAGTTTATTTACTCACCCTCATGTCTTTCTAAACCTATATGACTACCTTTTTCAGAACACAGACCAGATATTTAAGCAATTTTAACAGTAAAATCATAGTAGTTGTATCTCCTTTTGTCTTTCAAAGAAGGAAGAAAGTCTTATACAACAATGTTCAATACATTGTTCAATACTGTCACAGTCAAAAGAGAACAGACAAGGTAAGTTCAAAATAACTATTTGTAGATCGGGGATAAAACAGGTTAGTGCAACAGCAGATGAATAGAAGGTGAAGGCTTATCTGATGGTGCTGAACAAACTCTATTGCAGATGATGGTGCAGGCCAGAGTGCGGGAGCAGACGGAATCCAGACGAGACGACACAGGGAACAAGATGATGGCTCGGGAACACAGGTAAGTCTCTCAGGTGAGTAGAGTGCAAAAGTGAGAAAAAAAAAGTATGTTAAGTACAGGGGTGGCGTTTACGTATAGCAGAGTATAGCAGTTGCCATACCCTGGCATTCAGACAAGCAGGGGAAATAAACAGCTAATGATGCTGCTAGTTAGTTCTGTTGCAGCTTTGAAAAGCAAATTTAAACAGCCTAACACTGTGTCCAAACCAGACACGATCAGAGACGCGATGCAACCAAGCAGCAACTTCCCCCTCTTGAAGCCAATACGGAAGTGACTTAAACTGTAATTCCTTAACTGACTGCTAGGAACAGGCTCCAGAAGGGAGCAGAATCTCATTGAGCCCCATGTTAAAATGCCCAACTTTACAGCAGAAAAAAAACATGTTTACAGCCTGGTACAAATTGTGGTTTTGGTCTATACAGCTAATTTTGCCCTTCATGACAACTGTGAAGGGGGTGAATTTTTTGCATAACTCATTTGTTTAAATTATATTAAGCCTTTAAGTTCTGCATAATTAAGGGCGTGGTCACTTGAGTGACAGATGGATTGCCAGCAGCTGTCACTACTAGCTGTTTGTCTGCTGTCTGTTAGCTCCACCCACTCCACCTGTTAGCCCTTCTTTGCCCTTTTTCAGTTATCCGGGAGTGACGCGCTGCCAAGATGGCAACAGCCGCACTTTAGGCTTCAGAAACGCTCTTCAGAAACCTATGGGTGACGTCATGGACAATCAGAATAGCGTGTGGGTAGGCTCTCTCTGCAAGTGCACTGCATGCTTTCACAACAAAATGGATAAGTACAATATCGAATTCCCAAATCTTACACCATTTTAGCATGATTAAAAATACAGAGTGACTGAATTTTTTATTTATTTTTTTATCATAGAATACACTTGTTTGTTCACCTTGAGTTGACAACATAGTTTGAACATAGCCTTGTTGTTTCCTTTCATTTATTTTCAAGGTCTGAGGTGAATCCATTGTTGTTTTCAGTTAGGCTATATCTATAAAGGTCACAAAAATGATATCAAACTCACTTTAAATTCCCTTTACATTAAATAAAGCACATAATCTGCACTCGTCATACTTTGTGTATTGTTCCAGCCACAATAGCACAGAAATAAAAACTGTTTGTAAAATAGAATCGTCGTGAATTGCCATTGCGGCTGGTTAGTACAAACAAAAACTCTCATTAACATGGAAAAGATCATTTTTCTCACGTGTCACGTTTGGTTAGGTCACAATGAAGGCTTCTAAGGGCTGTTTCAGTATTTGCATTGATTTTTTTATTTATTTATTTTTTTTTTTAAGTCTGTTGATAAGTTATTTTAGTGGATTTTTCTCCACATTTTGTTCAGATAATAGACTAATGTGATTATTTGGGAATGTTGTTGTTGTATGGCCAGAAGGACTCATGTCATACCCTAGGTTTCTGTGAAACGTATTTTGTGAAAGTATACTTGCAGCCAAACTAATTATCACTATACTTCAAGTGTGTTAATGATTAGTTAACTTAAAGTGTGCTATTTTGGAACAACTAATTTTGTACTAAGTATATTTTAGTTGTAATTAAGTTGTGTTAAAGCATAGCTTTAAGTGTATTTAGTGTACTTTTATGTACTAAATTGGAACAACTTCAAGTATACTTAGTACACTTTAAGTATAGGGACTAATTACATGCTTGATTAATGATATTAAAATGTAATTTATTTGTATTATAAGTATATTTTATTTGTGTTATAACACAAATAAAGTATACTTATAATACAAATAAGTATACTTATAATACAAGTATACTTAGTATACTTTATATGTGTACATTAGTACATTACAAGTACATTACAAATCGTGTGTCTTCAAAAACCAGTCTTCAAAACACACAAGCATTATACTATGAATATAATTTTTTCAGGTTTAATATAACTTTATTTATTACTTATTACTTAGCTATACTTTGTGCAATATAATTTGGATTACATAATGTCACACAATACAGTATTTGAAATGTGTTTTTTTTTGTTTTTTTTTTTTTTAAGGCACGGTTATAAAAGCTACTTAAATGTCTTAATTGAACCAAGGCCTATTCCTGGCATAATCTAAACGCTGACTGTGAAACCAGGCCATAGAGTTCAAGGTGTTTATGAAGTGCTGCTGGCAGACAGTGATCAACAGCCCACTTTAAACATTTTGGAAGAGTAATAAAATAATGAAAGTTATTTGGTTTCATTATGCCACTGAACTAAACTATATGTTAGCTTACATTTTTAGAGCAGTGGTGAGACCCAAAATCTCCAAGGATGTAAATTTGAGTTGTAGAGATTTTCCTTTCGTACATTCAAGGACACTAAGTAAAGTAGTGATTGGTACTCACGTCACCACTGACGTTTTGATTTTTGGATCACCCGTCACTTAAGGTGTGGTTATGAGTACATCAGATGACCATCTTCCCCTCTCTTAGTTTGGGAACACTCCAAACAGGAGGGTGTCCAGTCATTTAGAATGACTGTAAAGGGGGGAGAGTTGGTCAGCTGATTTATCTGAAAGATTGGTGAGATTTCTAACTTGTAGAGCCTCTTCTGTATTATCAGCACAAGGAAGACACAATTGTAATAAAATACATTTTAATAACAAAAATAAACAAGAATAACTAACACAACTACTAAATTAATACAATGAATGATAAAGGAATAAAGTGCATAAGATGCATAAAATACATGTGATTAAGTTGAGTATGGCTATAAAGAGTTGCGCTATCTTATGAAAAGATAAACTGTTGTTTCTCTGAAAGTAAGGTGAAGAACCTTACTATGCATCAAACAAATAAACTAAAGATTATTTGTTATTAACTAGCATCAGTTAAATTATCTAATGTAAATTAGAAAATCATATAATTATAATATACAACAATGCCAAAGTCTCTAGATAGAGGTTTGGTTAAGTGATTATTTACGTTTCACGTGGTTGAGTAAGCAGTCCAATGGCAGTCACTTCTTCCACTAGTTGTGATGGGAGACAATGCAGTGGGGAAAGGAGCTGGAATCTGTTTCAACAGCCTTGAACACGAAGATCTGTGGGATGCTGATCTCCTGGGGCACCAAAGGGTCCTAAAATCTGGAACACGCAGATGAGGCCCTGAAGTAGGTGCAGAAGGTCCTTAATCTAGAACACGCAGACGAAGGAACCTTGAAGTGAATGTTTGCTCTCCTGAGCTTAACCTTGTTGCAAATGTCTCTGTGTGTCTTCTGCCTCTCTGGCCAGACACTCAGAACTTGGTCAATCCGCTTTGGTCTCTCTAGCATGGAGACTCGGGACGTGCTGTAGTCGTCTCGCTGGACTAAAACTCTGAACATAGTGTTTGTTAATATCTCTTTCCTCATCGAGCTGGAAACGCAGAATGTGGTTGTATCTGTTGCTGCCTCACAAGATGTAGACTCAGATCCTCAGATCTTTTGTTGTCACTGTGGACTAACCAGAGGCTCAGAATGTTACAGTTTATCTGTTATGTCTCATCCTCGCAGGACAGACTCAGAACTTGGCGAACTGTTTGTCTCTCTCTCTCTCTCTCTCTCTCTCTCTCTCTCTCTCTCGAGGGGAGACTCAGAACAAGGAGTGTCTGTTGAAAGGGTACCTTTATCCCTTTCCGATGAAGAGGAGATTGCAATTTGGCGCTTCTCCATTCCAGTGTTGCTATTGGCTGCTGACATCAGAGGGGGCACACAGTGCCCTTCTTTCCCCTGTGGAACTCATTTGCATACAGTTAGAAGTCTTTAAAATGTCTTTTAAAGTTTACCAATGCATTTATCACTTTCCAAACCACCACCAGAATACCCTTGGCAATAAGATTGAAATGTCATGCGTTCCTTCATTTGTGCATTAAGAATCTGTGTAAGATATTGCATTACAAATAGCTGTCTCTGAGAATACTTAAGTATGAAATGGATGTGTGTATTTTATGTGTGTATTTTACATCAGTCTTAAGGTTTCCAAACATAGTTATCAATGTATTTTGATGGATCATTGTGGTCTTTCTTTGTTTCACCAACTATTGGAATTTTTTATGGCAGTCACAGACCAGGATATTAGGGATCAGTTTCTAGATGGGTGAAGGGTAGAAACTACATGTAGACCAATGAGAAGTCCTGTCCTTCCTGGGCTTGGTACCAGAGGTCTTCTTCTTGTCCTCTAAGAGGTGTCTGGCTGTTGTCCTAGCATCTTTATCTGATGGTGTTGGACAGTTTGTTTGTGTTAGTCCAACAAGATCCAGTCAAAATGTAGCAAACCTTTGTCCACTGTTGTCCTCTACAGGGTGAACTGGGGACCTCTATTCTGTGCTTCCTCTCACATTTCTTTGTGAATATTATGAAGTACACAGTTTCATTCAGCATTTATGAGAAAACTTTTCCTCATTTACACTGCACACTTTATGAGTGCACAATTAACAAAATAACAATAACAATTACATTACTGCATTGGTTTTCTGTTGTTTGTACAAAGTCCCTAAGGGGACATGATGATGGAAAAAATATGAGATGGGAGGAAAAAAATTGTCAATGCTTTAGCGTTCTTCCCTCGCAAAGTTTTTTGTATGCTCAGTATGTTTGCATTCCCCCAAGAAACTTTGTGTTTGCTTGCAAAATTTCTTTGCGAAAAGTGAACATTTTGAAATATATTTTTTCCTCCAATCTCATATTTTTTCCGCCACTATGTCCCTTTAGGGGCTCTGTATGTTTGTTGCACATTAAGCAGTATACACCACTGATGGAACAACAACTTTGCAAATGTCCACTTCATCTTACTCCTTATCAGTACTGTAAGAGAATATATCCAGAGAATATATTCACCAAAGGATAACATGGATAGCATGGACCCAATTATATCCACGATTAAACCTGAACGACTTGCTGGGAATGTCTGAAAAGACTGAGAGGTGCATTAAGTACTCAGCACTTTTTCATTAACAAGGCTGTATCAAACGCATGCCTTGGTGACTGCTTCAAGCGGTGCCATTATGCATGATGACTGTGCAGTTATTTCACTTTGATGGTACACATGCAGTAGAAGTTGAGGATCCAGCTCTCAGTTGCTAGGTCATCAGTAAACTTTATCGTCACTTTGGTAGGAAAGTGTCAGCAAAAAGCATAAATATAAATGTAAACCTTGATTGAGGATCCCCCAACAACAGAGTGTTTAGCAGTGGCTGGAGATGCTAAGCATGGTACAGGATGAAAGGAATATAATGCCTGAAGCAACCTTCAAATCCTAGTTCTGCTGAGTTCCACTGTATCGCAATGTGTCAGGACATACAGTAACTTTGTCCTGTTGAGCCAGCTAAAGTCTAGCAAATGTTTTGGCTGGGTGCCACATTAGCCAAGAGATGTGTTAAGACTCCAACACATTGTAAAATAAAATTGGAGTGATCGTAGAACGGAAGATGATGAAGAAACAACTATGCATGTATTTTTTTAACACTTTCATTCCCAACTCGTCACATATTGACGCTTTGTCAGGACCCCTCGGTGTCCATTTTTAACGCACATGGTACCTCTTTAGCGTAATTTTTCGATGCGCACACACTCAGTCAGTCATATCTCATTCAAAAGATATGACATATCCCAACTCTTTAGCATTAGCAACTGTGACCAACTTGAACTTGTTCTGAAATCTGTGCTGGAAAATCTTCCACCCTCGCACAAATTCCAGATAGCTTGGATCACTATAGAAATTACTGGATTTTGTCAACAGTATCAAACAATGATAAACGTGGCAACACCTTATGGGATGATATGTGCAGCACCAAACCGAACCATCCTGGCAAAAGATGGATACTGACAAGTTATAGGTGGAAAGTTTAACTTTAAAGAGATATTTGAAGGAAACAAAAGTAATTTTCACAGTGTCAGAGTTCTGTAACTTTGGTCTGTTCATTCTTTGGTTGGTGACAAAGCTATGACACTGCTATCATCTTGTCTTGTCTTTTCTTCTGTCCATGTGAGATGTTTTGTGTGTGGAGCATGATGTTTGGATTCCGGCACTTGGTTTTGGTTCTCTAATTCGGACATTCATGGCCGTGTTTGTCTTCTGTTGTGTGAGCGTGCGGTTTTGAGTTCACTTGGGCTGTATGCTCTTCTATCTGCATGTGTTATTGTGTTCTGTGTAGCACGTGGTTTGTGTTTACATTGACTGCATGCTTTCATGTTATGTTTTGTCTTGTGCTTTCATGTTGTCATGTTTTCTGTGAACACGTGGCTTATGAGTGTTCCTATTCGGTGTGTTTGACATCGGCTGTGGCTAGATGCAACCAATCGATGAGAGTAGGAGGGAAGGAGCTGCGGAAATGTGAATGGAACGGAACGGAAATGTGAAATCGGACACTTTCTGCTTCCCGTAGTGACACTCATGCTGTGTTTCCATACTTTAACACAGCTGAAGTGAAATAAATGCAATATTTTTCAAAGACACAGATGTTTCAGAGACATTTTCATTCAATAATTTATGTATATATGTATACAGCATCTGTTTGTACAAGAATAAAGTTCAACATAAGCCTACACTATCAGTGAAGTGGGGTCTATGTTTTTTATCAGTTTTATTTTGATAAACATGACAATATCTCAACAAAAAAAAAAACATTTAAAAAAAGATTTGTGAGCATTAGTTGAGCTGAAGGTTTTAGAATAAACACGAAACACACATGCTCGCTGTCATGCGGTGAATCCGGCCAATCGTGGAACAGCTGTGTCATCATCAGCGCCCGTGCAGTAGCTCTGGAGAAGCTGCGCAGAATGCACCAGCCGGCTGCTCTCGAATAGCTCGAGCTGCACTTTGTTGACATACGTCAGTCACATGGCGTCTGCGCTCCCTCAAGTCAGACAAAATTTTTAACTGGCAAGCACTGCTTCAAGTCTGCTCCAGAGCAGCTCATGATCCAGGGTTAGTTTGCTTGAGAGCTATTTAGATGTGTTTTATATAATTAATATAGTTATTAATATAACCAAATTTGTTTTGGTTATATAATATACAATATTATATATTAATTCTAAAGAATTTGAATAAAACATTTATTCAAAATAAGTTTAAATGTTAATGCAATTCAAATATATTTATTTTATTGTCATCTCACACATGGATCTGTGGATCTCCATTCAATTCATTAGCATCAAACAAACAATATAATCCTTATTCTCAGTGAATAAAGATTATACTTATTAAAAGAAAACATTGAAAAAAATTATTGCATAACCACCAAACAGGTGGCGATGTGCATTAAGTAGGTTATGTAAATCGTCATTAAACAAAAGAAGAACAGGAAGTAGAATGCCGCGCTTTTTCTTAGCGTCTGTTTCCATGGTGAATCGTTGATTCGTCTCTTTGTTGAGTGTGTTCATCTCTCTGTCTTGTGTGTTAAACGGGAACATACTCTGAGTTGGATGAACTTACTCCCGGACTTGTTTTTGGAACCAGCATACCTCGAGTAAGCAAGGTTTGGGTTAATCAACCAAGAGTTCAAGGTATATATGGCGGTAGGTTAACCTTGCTTTCTAGAATACCCCTCTGGTCATGTGCTCGTGTTTTTGTCATGTTTGGTGTGAGCACATGTGGCTTGTCGTGTGTTTCCTTGTGCCATGTGCACTTCTGTCTATTGTCTAACCCTGTCCATCTTGTTACCTGATTATTGGTTAATTTGCCCCACCTGTCCTCCCTCATTACCTGGCTTGTTTGCTGCCCTATTTATTCTCCTTGTTGCAGTCCTGAGCGAGTTTGTTATTTGATGTTCCATGTTGTGGCTCTTGCTTGGCCCTGCCCTGCCCTGCCCAGTCCAGTCCAGTCCAGTCCAGTCCAGTCCAGTCCAGTCCAGTCCAGTCAGTCCAGTCAAGTCACTAGAGAGCTGTTCCAGAAAACAAGATTAGAATACAAGCCAGGCTTATTTTGGCTAGTTAGACTTATTGTTGGTGTATTCTGTTTCATAAAGCAGGTTTAAAATAGCTCAAACTCAGTTACTAAGCTGAGCTCCTCTAACACTGACCAATGGGAACGTAATGACTCTCTTACATACAATGATTTGACTTTATTAACCACTATCAGTCCAAAAGTAATTATACAGTATACAGAAAATCAACTTAAATAATGCTACAATGATAAATGATACCATGAAATTGACATGAAATTTGTATGTCTTTTAATTCAAACACATTTAACACAATTATACAACTGGACATTTCCTTGAAATGCATAATATTTTTCTTTTTTAAATAATTATTCCTTATTTTCTACTTTCTGTTCTTTTTTTTTTCTTTGTGATGATACCTACCACCAACACATGAAATAATAAGAACAATAACCAATAATTACATAGTTAGACACTTTTACCTAAAAAAAAATAAAAAAAAAAATATATATATATATATATATATATATATATATATATATATATATATATATATATATATATACACACACACACACACACACACACAAAGGCTAAATATTAATAAAAATGAAGCATTCACATATTTATATCAAACTCCTTTTGACACAATTCATAAGTAATTCAAGTAATATTATTTGAACATCAAATAATAATAATATTATTAAATAAGTAAATAAATAAAATATGTACTTATGTAATATATGTAATGACCTTTTGTAGCAACACAAATGAAGATTTTTACTCCAACCGTTGCAGTCTGTCAGTCGTATAAATACATGTGAATGGTAGCTAAATCTATCAGTGTAAAAAAAACATGCACAGACAAATCCATATTAAACCCTGCGGCTTGTGGCGACACATTGCTGTCTTAAGACACAAAATGATTGGATTGTGCGAGGCGCTTGTGCGAAATCACTTCCGGTGCTTGCATAAACTATGGTATATCGTGTACATTGACCTCACTCACCGGAAGTGATCGCGCTGAAGGCTGTTGGACAAAATTATATAAATACTGTTCGGTTTCTCACACAAACCAATCGTTTCATGTCTTAAGACATCAATGTGTCGTCACAAACTGCAGGGTTTAATACGGATTTGTCTGTGTTGTTTTTTTTTTTTACTCTCATAGATTTTGTTACCATTCACATGCATTATACGACTGACAGACTGCAGCGGTTGGAGTTAAAAATCTTCATTTGTGTTTCTTCATGTCAGAAACAAAGTCACCTTTATCTTGGATGCCCTGGGGATAAGCAGATAAACATAAGATTTTCATTTTTGGATGAACTATCCCTTTAAGAACAAATTCATGTGCGTATGAACGTTTTGTGAATCAGGTGGAGATTTTTCGTGAGAAGTTTTCTTGTGCGTACAAATACGAAAGAATTCACACAATTATTAGTGAATGAGACTGTATGTCTCAAACGCATAAAAAAGCATAACATAAATGCTGTTTGCTATGGTGGATCAATTTGATCCACCATGATCGACCTTTAGGGCTGCTTAAGAAAAGTGTGTATGCGCAATGATCTTGACTAGATAAATCTGGATAAAATTAGTGGGATTGCGTGAACATCAATTACCTTTTATGAAACTGCTTTGGCCTCAATTTATTTGTTAGATTTATTCAAGTCAGGTTTTGGAGTTTAATCCCCGCTTTTCTCTGGGTCTTTCTCTGAAACAGCCCTTAGTTGTGTTTTTCCCCCACGGGGTAGATTTTTTGTTTGTTTGTTTTTTTGTTTTACTAATAAAAAACCCATTTCTTTTCTGCAACTGAGTCTCACCTCATCACTTCACCCAACCCTGACACACAGATTGCCAAGCCGAAAATTACCAAGTAATTTGTCTTTGAAAGATCACCTCAAAGCAGAACACCCTAAACCTAAACTATCTTAACAGGGCTTTGCCAATCTAAATTTCAAGAGTGTTACTTGTGGGTGAACAACAAAAAGTGAGAAGGTCACTAATGCTTTATTAATTGGGCGGCAGTTTTTAGCCATAGTAAATGACAATGGACTAAGAGAAATCATTCAAATTGTATTTGAACGCACCTGTACACAGAATGCAGACTTTGTATGAAACCAATAATGAGGGATAAACACGCTTGAGCAATGAAAGCAAGTCTCACGCGAGACCTCTGGACTTCTATAAGAAATGACGCCTACGTCTGGGCGTCACAGGTCACTTCATTCATAAAGAATTGAATCTGAAATCGTTTGCACTAACTCGAAGTAAGACAGAAGAATGATGTGCTTTTGGATGTTGCAAAAGGATGGAACATTAAAGGGATAGTTCAACCAAAAATGAAAATTAGCCCATGATTTACTGATTTACATGAGAATGTCATATACACCTAGGATGACTTGAGGGTTCAAGTCATCCTAGGTGTATATGACATTCTTCTTTCAGATGAATACAATCAGAGTTATATTAAAAAAAAAATGTCCTGGCTCTTCCAAGCTTTATAATGGCAGTGAATGGCAGCCCAAAATTTGAAGCCTAAAAAGTGCATCCATCCATTATAAAAGTGCTCCACACGGCTCCATGAGGTTAATAAATGCCGTGTGAAGTGTATTGATGGGGTTTGTATAAGAAAAATATCAATATTTAAAACTTTATAAAGTAAAAAATTCTGGCATCATCATCGTGCTAGTTGTGCAAGTTGAATATGGAAGGCGGTCCGCCAGAAGCTAGATATTTAACTTTATAACATGTTAAATATGGATATAACAGGCATTTATTAACCCCCCGGAGCCGTGTGGTGCACTTTTATAATGGATGTATGCACTTTTTTGGGCTTCAAATTTTTGGCTGTCATTCACTGCCATTATGATGCTTGGATCAGCCAGGACATTTTTTAATATAACTCTGATTGTGTTCATCAGAAAGAACAATGTCATATACACCTAGAATGGCTTGAGTAAATCATGGGATAATTTTCATTTTTGGGTGAACTATCCCTTCACACAGTACTGACAGTGTTTATAAAGCTGCAGCCATGACATTACTTTGCCCACAGTCTGGAAAGAATGACCATGGTTTTACCTTCACAACAGCAGATTTGACAAGCGGCCAGATATTTCAAGATTGTCAGGCCCCTTAAGCAAATTCCAACAAATTCCAACAAATGCTCAAGAATGAATAGAACAGCAAGTTGCACTCGGTCAGAAGCAAAGAAGTGAACAGAGTGGTCTGTCTCAGTAAGATTCAAGTTTAGCTGGCTCTCTTTGTTCCAGCATTACAAGTGGTTTTGGATACTATACTGACACCAACTGGCCTGGATGCATGAAGTTTGTTTTCAAACTACTGCTGCTTCATACCAGAGACATTATCTTGTGTTTCATACCACACACATAATAGACATTACTGGATTGAAAAACGTCTCGGTTACATATGTAACCCTCGTTCCCTGAAGGAGGGAATGGAGACATATGTCGGAACTGACCGACGATTTGGGATTTATTTTCGGAGACCAATCTTCTTCGAGTGTTTACAAACGAGCCAATAATCATTGGCATGCGGTCCCCGCTCCGCCCGCAATGCGGGTATAAATACGGAAGTGGAAGTACCGCATATCGCTTTTTTCAACTGAGGAGCCGAGACTAGTGACTCTGCCTTAAGCTGAAGCACAGCACCTGGCGACGGAACATATGTCTCCATTCCCTCCTTCAAGGAACAAGGGTTACATAGGTAACTGAGACGTTCCCTTTCAGTTGGTCACGTCCGACATACGTCGGAACTGACCGACGAATTGGGATCCCTACCAACACGCCAGGGATGCTGGCCTTGACACAGAAGGGGTGACGGAGGATCTCACAGGTTTAGCCGTTTCCGGGGAACACAACTGGAAAGAATGGACGCACGTATCCGGCCCAGAGGGCGGGAGTGGCATTGCAAGCCGACACTAGAACGGGCACTTAGCGCTACTGGCCACTGGGGGTGAGGATGTGGGAAGATACCGGCTCTACACGGAGGGTATAGAATCTAGCGAACGTGTTAGGTGTCGCCCAGCCCGCAGCTGACATATGTCTGTCAGCGAGGTGCCTTGAGCCAGCACCCAGGAGGAAGCTACACTCCTTGTGGAGTGTGCTCGCAACCCGAACGGGCAAGGCAAGTCTTGGGACTGGTAAGCCAAGACGATAGCATCGACTATCCAGTGGACTAACCTCTGCTTGGAGACAGCTTTCCCTTCTGCTGGTCTCCGTAACAGACAAAGAGCTGCTCTGAGGTTCTAAAGCTTTGAGTCTGATCAACGTAAGTGCGAAGAGCATGGACACAACAAAGCCAGGGCTGGGTCTGCCTCCTCCAAAGGCAGCACTTGCAGGTTCACCACCTGGTCCCGAAAGGGAGTGGTGGGAACCTTGGGCACGTATCCAGGCCGGGGTCTCAGGACAATGTGAGAGTTGGCCGGCCCGAATTCTAGGCATGATTTGTTGACCGAAAGTGTGTGCAGGTCCCCTACCCTCTTGATTGTGGCCAATGTAGTCAGGAGTACTGTCTTGAAGGACAGGATGTTTAGCTCTACAGACTGCAATGGCTCAAAGGGAGTACCCTGAAGTGCTCTGAGCACCAGGGCTAAGTCCCAAGAGGGTACCGATGTTGGACGAGGAGGATTCAGTCTCCTCGCACCTCTAAGGAACCTGACGATTAAGTCATGCTTCCCCAAGGACAACATTAACCGAACACCTTCGGGGGTCTTCCTGGTGGGAAGAGCACCACTCAACGAACAGGTTCCACTTCAGAGCTTAGAGGCGCCTCGTAGAGCACGTAGAGTGTTCCCTCTTGGAACTCTCACATGGAGTTTCCAGAGGTCTGGACGCGGGTGCCATAGAGTGCCCCGCCCCTGAGAAAGCAGATCCTTCCTCAGGGGGATCGGCCAGGGAGGGGCTGTTGCGAGGGGCTCTAGACTCTGTCCTTCATTCAGTGCAGACGTGTTTTCACTCTGCTCCCGCTGTGCTCTGGCGCCTTGTTGTTTTTGTCTTTCTTTTTCTCTCTGACCCGCTGCTTGCTGGACTCCTGAAAATACTGAAATGGAATTGATTAACTGGTCAATCAGCGCGATCGATAGGATTTTCTCACAAAGGAAGGGTGCCCCGGGAGAACCCACCTGCCCGGACGGGACCTTTGCTGCAGGGTATGTGAGGGACGCATGGAACAACTGGCAAGTCCTGTGCCTGGAGGCTCTGTCCGTGGAGGATGCGGAAGATTTATACATGATTGGATTATTGATGGCGGGGTTCCTATTCTTTGGCTTTGGGATTGCCCTGACCTCTCGGAAGATTGGTAAGACAGCTGCAAGCAAATTCACCCAGCCGCTGTCTGTGGAAATTAAGGAATGCTTCGGGGCTGTGTGTGACTGTTTGAAGGAATTAGATCAGAGAGTGATACGAATTGAGGAACTGAACCGTAACAACGCAGTCCGGACTGCAGATACGCAGGGAAGAGTGGGCTCCATCGGGGGTCAGATCGGTGAACTTTTACGGACTGTAACCGGTCTGGCCATGAGGCTGGACGTAATGTCTAGGGAAACTGCACAGACCAGACGCGAATGCTGAGGACCAGATCTGATTGATTGATTATGATCATCAAATGGATTAAAAAATTGTATTTGCCTGACCTAATCAACTACCCCACCGAACCTCACTTGTCCCTATCTCTCGGTTGGGAGGTCAGCCTGACAGCTTGGTCTGCTATCTTTCCCTGTGCACTGCCTTATCTCCCTTCAAGGACAAACCATAGAACTGAACTCGAAAACATCTGAAGTTATGGCTAACATTCTCACACAACACAATCTCAGACTCACTCGCACCATACACAACTATCCCGATCCCAGCCCCCCTCCATCCGTCTGCCTGTCTTTATCCATCTCCTCTCCCACTCCATACAAAAAATCCCATCACGTGACCACGTGTACTGTGTTATGTTATGTTTTGTTGTGTTTGCTATGTAATGCTTGCCAACTGCATTCTTGTATTTCTGGAGAGCGTGTGGCGGCGCCTGAAAAGGCTGCGGCCCGGAGGCTTGCTCCAAACTTAATTTCGTTATACTGTACTTGTACATGTGTAATGACAAATAAACTTGAAACTTGAAACTTGAAACTTGAGTGTAAGTTCGGAGAACCAGGTCCGGTTGGGCCAATAGGGCGCAACTAGCAAGAACTGCTCCTCGTCCTCCCTGACCTTGCACAGTGTCTGTGCGAGAAGGCTCACTGGGGGAAACGCATATTTGCGTAGATCCCGGGGCCAGCTGTGCGCCAGTGCATCCGTGCCGAGGGTGCCCCCAGTGAGGGAATAATACAACTGGCAATGGGTCGAGTCTGGAGAGGTGAACAGGTCTACCTGCGCGGCTCCGAAAAGGTCCCATATCAGCTGGATGCTTTTTGGGGGTGGAGTCGCCACTCTCCCGGAGGTGTCAAATGACGAGAGAGCTCGTCGGCTGTCTGGTTCAGCGCACCTGGGATGTGAATGGCCCGAAGCATGCTCAGACGCTTCTGACTCCACAGGAGGAGATGGCTGGCGAGCCGGAGCATGCTATGGGAGCATAGACCACCCTGGCGGTTGATGTACGCAGCGGCCACAGTGCTGTCCGTACGGACCAATACGTGCTTGCCCTGTAGCGGCTTTTTGAGGTGGCCCAGTACTGCCAGTAACTCTAGGCAATTGACATGTCAATGCAGTTGGGGCCCCGCCCACAGACCCGAAACTGCGTGCCCATTGTACATGGCCCCCCAGCCCGTGGATGAGGCATCCATGAAGACCACAGCATGCCTGGACACCTGTTCTAGGGACACTCCTGCCTGTAGAAATGAAGGGTCCGCCCATGGGTTGAAGGTTTGGCGGCAGTAAGGAGTAACTGAGACCCGGTACTTGCCGCTCTGCCACGCCCATCTCGGGACTCCGTCGTGAAGCCAGCGTTGAAGCGGTCTCATGTGAAGCAATCCAAGCGGCGTTACCGCGGCTGCAGGTGCTATATGCCCCAGGAGCCTCTGAAAAAATTTCAATGGGACTGCTGTCCTGCCTTTGAACGTATTCAAGCAGTTCAACACTGACCGGACTCCAGTTGACCGAATCCAGCTCCACACCAAGATAAGAGATCCTCTGCGTGGGACAGAGTTTGCTCTTGTCTCAGTTGACCCGAAGGCCCAGCAGGCTGAGGTGACAGAGCACCAGGTCCCTGTGTTCACACAACTGATCCCGGGACTGAGCCAGTATAAGCCAGTCGTCGAGATAGTTGAGAATTCGAACGCCGCGTTCTCTGAGCGGAACAATGGCTGCCTCCGCGACTTTCGTGAAGATGCGAGGCGATAGGGAGACCTGACGAGAACTTACACAACCGGGAGGGGAGACACGGATTTCCCCGCCAGTCGGTAGCGGTCTTAGGACACAGCTGCATCGCTACCGACCGTTCCACTGGGGGGATCTTCATGTAACCCTTAGCCGCACCACCATCGAGGGTAGTGAGGACGGAGGAGTCAGTTGATCAGCTTCTAGCGCTCTAGGGCGCTGTACATGACTTTGTGAGCTCCTGATGCACTTCCGGAAAGAATGGTACTGGGGCAGGGCGCTGAGAACCAGCACGGGCCGACACGAGATACCAATCGTCCAGCCGCGAGGGTTCGGAACACGGTGGAGGGTTCCACTCGAGCCCGACACTCGCTGCGGCCCGGGAAAGCATAGCCATGAGCTCGGGCAACGCTACCACAGCCGAAGGGGGCAACGCAGCCGGATCATCATCTCCCGAGTCCATTAGCTCATCCCCCGATGCAGCTATCGAAATCATGTCCTCAACTGGAGCCCCGAAAGTAACGGGCCCGAGGAGCCTGGTGACCCGGCGGGGGTGCCCTCACAGTAACCCTCAGGTCTCCACCAAAGGCATCAGCCAAAGTAGCAGCCCTCTACTTTGCAGCCACTAGCTCGGGGAATGCGCAATGGGACTCCACCCCGTTTGAGGTTTTTGGAGTCTAGACCTTAAGACCACGATGGTCATGTTCCCGCAGTGGGAACACGAGTCATCCACGAAAGCCACCTCAGCATGCTGAATGCCCAAACACGCGAGACAGCGATTGTGTCCGTCAACTGGGGACAGATAACGACAGCATCCCGAAATACATGGTTTGAATGACATCTTGAAAAAGACGCAGGGTCAAACGGTGTTGCTCTTTTTAGAAAGGAAAAACTGCTCAGTTTAGTGCTGAAGCACACAGGGAAGGTGGCCGCAGCTCGCAGCGGTTCGTATGTGCAAACCAGCTGAGAGCACTCAGAGAAACGCCCAGCAAGCTTGTAAGGAGAGTTGTTGTTCTTCTGCAGCGGCCAGTCACTGTCTCGCGCCGTCACACCCGCACTCACAAAGCAGTTGAGTCCTCTCTGGTAGACTCGTAGTCAACACTAGTAGACGTGAAGAAAGAAAGGCTGGTAACAGCGAAGTTCGGCTCCGAAGTTGAAAGCGATATGCGGTACTTCCGCTTCCGTATTTATACCCGCGTTGTGGGCGGAGCGGGGACCGCATGCCAATGATTATTGGCTCGTTTGTAAACACTCAAAGTAGATTCCCTTTCAGTGACCGACTGAAAGGGAACTACTGATAATGTAATTTTTTTAATGATAAATAAAAACATTACATGTTTTGTGTGAAAATGCTTCTTAATCTTAAACTACATGACAATAACACTCAAAATACCTTCAAATGCCACACACACACACACCTCAACACTCGGTACATGAAACACAACAAGGTTAGCAATCAACAAACTTATCATTGTAAGTACAAGGACAAACCCATACTGAAATACAGAGAAATATGTATTTGAATATGACTGCAAAATCAACAACAACAGTGTAACTAAAACAGTCGACAGTCAAATTATTCAGCCATAATAATTATTCATGCCCTACTGCATGATGGGAAAAGGGTGACTGGGATTTTATTTAAATGTAAAATAATAATAATAATAATAATAATAATAATAATAATAATAGCAATTATTATTATAATAAAACTTACTACTTACTAAAAAAAATAATAATAATAAATAAATAAAACTATCCAGAGCTGCACAAAGATGCTCTACTATGTTCCTGAAGTTTTTAAGCTGATTGAACTTCATGATAGCAAGTACACATTAAAAAAAGTAAATAAAATAAAAAATAAAATAAAAAAATTATAATAAAAGAAAGTAAATCTTCAGTTCTTTCTTCAGCACTTCATTTGAACTAGAATTTCTGCTATGCATATATATTTGGGACAAGGCCAATTGTGAGGCAAACCTCTTAATTCATCTATTATTTTCAATATATTTTTCAGCCATTAAAAACACAATAAATTCTCAGTGCTGTACCCTCATTAGCATTTTGCAGGGCTCGCACTTCACTGTGCTTATTTTGTCTTCACAGTTCTCCATGTTGCTGGGTGATTTCTGCTGCAGAGAGCTGTTTTATAGGGACATAAAGTGAGAAGAACTGACGGTGCTAAAATATACTGTCATTCAGGCCTGATAGTATCACATTTTGTGATTGTGTGTAACAACTACAGAACCTCGTCCTCCAGTTATTCATGAGAAATTGTTTTTTCCAACATCTGGTCATTATAAGATCAAGACTCTACATAAAACCTAAATGTACAACACTACTGAATGTAATGCTGCCCTCTAAAAGGCAAAGAGCTAGAAAAAGAAGAAAAAAAATGTCTTATGGCTTGAGTGAACTCTTTATCTTTAGGCTAGTAGTCACAGGCTTAGGCTTAGGTTTCATTTTATTTTGATGCTCCCTTTAACACATTCTGTTGACTACAAGTAACATTGCACCTCTCAGAGCGTTAGTAGAGTATTAGTAGACTGTTAGGGTTAGAATAAGTTGACATGTACTTGCAAAGTTACTTATACACTGAACAAAATTATAAACGCAACACTTTTGTTTTTGCCCCCATTTTTAATGAGCTGAACTCAAAGATCTAAGACTTTTTCTGTGTACACAAAATGCCTATTTCTCTCAAATATTGTTCACAAATCTGTCTAAATCTGTGTTAGTGAGCACTTCTCCTTTGCTGAGATAATCCATCCACCTCACAGGTGTGGTATATCAAGATGCTGATTAGACAGCATGATTATTGCATAGGTGTGCCTTAGGCTGGCCACAATAAAAGCATTTCAGAGAATTTGGCAGTACATCCAACCGGCCTCACAACCGCAGACCATGTGTAACCACACCAGCCCAGGACCTCCACATCGTCTGAGACCAGCCACCCAGTCAGCCCGGACTTATCTGCATGCTCGTCGGCATCATCAGGGTTGACTGCATTTTATTGATGGCATTTTGAAAGCACAGATATACTGTGACGAGATCCTGAGGCCCATTGTTGTGCCATTCATCCACGACCATCAACTGTAATGCACGGCCCCATGTTGCAAGGATCTGTACACAATTCCTGGAAGCTGAAAACATCCCAGTTCTTGCATGACCAGCACACTCACCGGACATGTCACCCATTGAGCATGTTTGGGATGCTCTGGATTAGGGCTGTGCGATATTGAAGAAAAATGTGATATGCAATACCTTGTTAAATAATGCGATATTCAATATGCGATACATTATTGCTATTAGTGTGTAAATTCTATTTAATCTTTTTTTTTGTTTTTTTTGTTTTTTTAACTGAGAATGATACCATTTATGTGTTTCACATTTTTTCTGGGAAAAGAAAGCATTGCTACAACTTCTGAAAGTGACCAGCAGTGTTTTAGCAAAAATTTATGTCACAAATCTGACAATATAATTTTAACATCAATGTAGACAAACAAAAAATGTAATGCAGATATTTAAATACCAAAAACTCTTTGCTTGACTTGATAATATATAGTTATATCAGCCTAAAACCTAACATCAAGAACATCCATAAACAAAGACACCTGAACTAGGGGTAGATTATTTTTGTTATTTTAATTTATCTTTGTTATTAAAAACAAGAACTAAAAACAGTAGTCTTCACATTAATAAAATATATACTGATACATAATAAAGCTACAAAGGTTATTCAGTCAAGAGCACTGAGTGATTTTCTCCTTTTCTTTTGTTGTTAGACAGACAGTGGCAGGTTTACTGTATTAGCAGGCTGTCACTTTAAGAGCTAATGCACGGATCTTATTGACACGCATTCGGTTTCTTTCCCCAACTGATATTGTTCACTAGCATAACCGACTGTGTTTATATGAATACTTATCAAGACATAACTGGGTGTGTATTTGACAGTTCGAGTGTGTAACAAGACATGAGACAGAACTGAAGAGAACACATGCTTTCAGAGAGGCAGCTTGTGCGCACATTTCGGTGTGTGTGTCAGACAGCAGAGAGCGTGAGACTGCAAGTTGTTGTTTCCGCAAGTTATTGCGTGTAATAGTGACGATAGTTTTATTGTCAAGCAAGTCACATAAGTAACAGTCGTGGGCCCAGTCTATTCTCTGCTATATGTGTCCACATAAAATGTAGACTTTTCACAATGTTGAAGTAGCCTATTAAAATATTTTCAGATATTGCACAGCCCTACTCTGGATCGGTGTATACGACAGCGTGCTCCAGTTCCTGCCAATATCTAGCAACTTCGCACAGGCATTGAAGAGGAGTGGACCAACATTCGACAGGCCACAATCAACAACCTGATCAACTCTATGCAAAGGAGATGTGTTGCACTGCGTGAGGCAAATGGTGGTCACACCAGATACTGACTGGTTTTCAGAATTCAGTAAAACTGCACATTTTAGAGTGGCCTTTTATTGTGGCCAGCCTAAGGCACACCTGTGCAATTATCATGCTGTCTAATCAGCATCTTGATATGCCACACCTGTGAGGTGGATGGGTTATCTCAGCAAAGGAGAAGTGCTCACTAGCACAGATTTAGACAGATTTATGAACAATATTTGAGAGAAATAGGCCTTTTGTGTACATAGAAAAAGTATTTTGCAAAAACAAAAGTGTTGCGTTTATAATTTTATTCAGTGTAGTTAGTAGAATATCTGTTGGGGGAGCATCACAACAAAGAGTTAGCAGATATTAGAGGATTAGTTCACTTCAAAATGAAAATTTCCTGATATTTTACTCACCTCCATCTCATCCAGGGTGTCTTCAGTCAAAAAGAAATTAAGTATTTCCAGGATTTTTCTCCATATAATGTATTTCAAGTCAAGTCAAGTCACGTCACCTTTATTTATATAGCACTTTTTACAATGAAGATTGTTTCAAAGCAGCTTCACAGTGTTAACAGGATTTAATAGAAAGTAATATAATTAAATATTTAGTGTCCCCAACTGAGCAAGCCAAAGCCTGTATTTCAATGGCAACCAACAGGTTGAAGGTCCAAATCAATGCGGTTTCAAAGGGCTTCAGAGGCTCTGCATGATCTCAGACAAGGAATAGGATCTAATCTAGCAAAACCATCGACCATTTTCAAAAAAAAAAATCGTTTTTTGACCCACCATGGATTGCGTAATCACGTCAGAAAGGTCACGCTAGACGTAGGCGGAAGTACTGCCCCAAGTGAACGTGCAAAGACTAATACAAACGCCCTTTACCAAAAACCTCCACCTTCAGAATTGTCTGACTTTGCTGTTTTAAGGATATTTGTATTAGTCTTTGCACTTGCTCTTTGTATACACAGGGGTGGTGCTGCCTACGTCTAGCGTGACCTTTCCGACTTGGTTATGTAATCTGTGGTGCAGAGCAAGATGAGAAATTTAGGTTAAAAAGTATGGTATTGTGCAGAGCCTCTGAAGCCCTTTGAAACTGCATTGATTTGGACCTTCAACCTGTTGCATATGTGGAGAAAAATCCTGGAATGTTTTCCTCAAAAAACTTAATTTCCTTTAAGTCTGAAGAAAGAAAGGCATGAACATCTTGGATGAGATACAGGTGAGTAAATTATCAGGACATTTTTGTTTGAAGTGAACTACTCCTTTAAGCAAAGAGTCTACTACTGTAATACTGCCGGCTGAGAGTTAGTTGACATGTAGTTACAAAATTATTTATAGTCAACAGAATGTTCAAAAGGGACCATCAAAATAAAGTGTTACCCAATGTTATTATTGGAGCAATAATAACCAGTTATTACAAACATGTCTTCTTACTGTGTTAACAAGGAACAGGTATGATTCATTAACAAATAAAAATAAAACAAATCC
Organism: Paracanthobrama guichenoti; assembly: GCA_018749465.1. Classification (NCBI taxonomy): domain Eukaryota; kingdom Metazoa; phylum Chordata; class Actinopteri; order Cypriniformes; family Gobionidae; genus Paracanthobrama; species Paracanthobrama guichenoti. The sequence goes on along the minus strand of CM031956.1, from coordinate 4,631,598 downwards.
ATCAAGCTACTTCTGCTACTACAGGAAAAAAAAAAAAAAAAAAAAAAAAAAAAAAAACCTTTTATCTGTTCCACACACAAAGCTATTGCATAAAGACTTGTTCAGAAGATTTGCAATAAAGTGCTGAGTAATGTGAACCAATCCCAGTCATAATTCACATTCATTACACTGTAACAAGAGACCAGTTCAACTGTATTAAGGTGTGATCGAATCAAAGCTTCTAGGCATATGTATTATTATTATTATTATGGGAGCGTGGGGCACAACCTAACGCAGGGTTAGTTGTAACACAGATTATTTAAAACTTTCTACACATGCCAGGATGATGAAACTTAGTGTATTTACTAGTTGTCGTATCAACGGTATGTAGAGAAAAAAATGCGCCATAATTCAGCTGAACTCATTCAACATCACTGAACATTTAACCATAGCAAAAGTACATGTCTTACTTAAGCTAATCAAATTTACTTACTTAAGTTAATTAAAATTTTTGTGTTAATTTTAAATGAGACAAATCTGATATTATTTGAATCTTATATCTGTTATTTAACAGTTGAGACAGTTCTTTAATTCTGATCTAACAGCAGAAGACACGAGCCGGGGTTAAATCCCAGTTGAGCAGATGGGGTGTGTTGTCACACTGCGTTACAATGAGCCCCTATTAGAACTACGCTATTATATTCTATACTTTTATACATTCCATTGAGAAACCATGAGAAAAAGGTGAATAAAGACTGAGAGTCAATGTTCAGAAATTATTAATTATTATTATGTTTTGAACTATGATGTATAGTTGTATTTAGCTGTGTGTTTATCAAACAAAAGAAATAATAATAATAATTTAATTATTAAAAATGCCATTATTTTATATGTTTTTATTTTTTAATTTTACTGTATTTTATTGACAAAATATTTTAGTTTGTCTTGGATAATTTTTTTGATTATATCAGGTAACATTTTAAGCTGTCATTTGGTCATGCCACCTATGGGGCATGTTGTCACATTTCACTTTCATTCTTTCGGGGAAAAAGTGTACACTGTATTAATGAAACAAAACCACATAATTGTACTAGACGTGTGAAATTAATGTGGGGAAAAATAAATCCACAAGTGGATTTACACAAACTGAGAAAGTCAAAAAGTGTTAGGTTGTGCCCTCTCTCCCTACACATAAACACAACGATAGAAACACATGTTCCTAAAATAAAGATAGTCTAATTATCCATTTAGTCAGTGCAGGCATGAAATCAAAGCTTTTTTATGCCCTACATGGCATTTTAGATCTGAAATATGCATATGTCTAATTATAGTCTACTTGCAGTCCAGTGGTCTCACATTACATCACATGGTTCTTTAAAGGTTCTTTACTCGTAGTAACAGTTCTATTTAGAACTGTATCATCCTAAAGAACTCTTTATATGCTGAAATGGTTAGAGTTTAGGGTTCTTTATTCCCGCCTTTTTGTTTTTCAAACAAAATTATCTGTAATTGTAATTGTCAAAGCCACCTCATTACTGATTTTCTGGAGCTCAGCTATACACCTTATTTCGCAATGCGGTAGTAAATACGATGACGTACTTCCAGTGAGTTCCACGCTTTCCAGTTGGTAAGAAGCAATGTTGTGGGAGCACACACAAAACACTATGAAACACCGTGATGGTAAATATTCACCACACCCGCGGTGGATAACACAGCGGGAGGATTAAATGAAGATGTGGCCTGACATGAGAACATTTTCAATTATATCGTGTTGTCACTTGGAGATGAGTCTTCGATGCACATCTCAGCAGCTCGTTTACCAGATTTGTAACGTAAATCATTTAGAAACCTATAAAAGTTTAAACCCTCACTCTGAGTTTGCATGTTTTGATGCCCACATGTTATTGTTCAAGAAATTACAGTGGCTGTAGCATTTCTATCGTAAAGAAGTGGCCAAATATTAAAGGAATGATCTTTTCCGTGGGTCTGCCATTAACAAATGGGAAAGAGCAAACATATGGAAAGTTTGGCGGTTTCTCACAAATGTGTCGCTCAGTGTAGAAATGTATGTAGAGATGCATACACTACTGTTGTGTTTAGAACCTTAATAACGTAATTTTACATACACCATTTCACCTTTGCTGAATTAAGCATGTGCGTGCAAAGAGCTCAAAATGGCTATTGAACGGTTAATGTAACAGATACAGTATTAGCTATTCAACTAAAACATAAAAATTACAAGCAACTTGCATTGTGTTAGGTCAGTGGACAACAATTCACAGCATACACCTCAGGGGGTATTCCAGAAAGCAGGTTATGTGACATACCCGGGTATGTTTAAGAGTAAGTTAGCAGATAACCTCAACTTTCGGTTCCAAAAATGGAGGTAACTTTCAGGGTATGTAAGGAGCCATAACAACTCAGTCTCTGAACATAACCTGCTCCGGAGCAGCTCATGATCCAAATTTGAAACAAATTTGGTTATATTAATAACTATATTAATTATATAAAACACATCTAAATAGCTCTCAAGCAAACTATCCCTGGATCAAGTATTCAAGTACTCTTGAATGCTTGAATACTTGAATACATGATCCAGGGATAGTTTGCTTGAGAGCTATTTAGATGTGTTTTATATAATTAATATAGTTATTAATATAACCAAATTTGTTTCAGTTATATAATATACAATATTAATTCTAAAGAATTAGAATAAAAAATAAATAAAAAGTAATTATTTACTTTCATTATTTAATAAAATTATTTATTTTGTCATCTCACACATGGATCTGCGGATCTGCATTCAATTAATTAGCATCAAACAAACAATATAATTCTTATTCTCAGTGAATAAAGATTATACTTATTAAACGAAGACATTGAAAAAATGATTGCATAACCACCAAATAGGTGGCGATGTGCATTAAGTAGGCTATGTAACCCGCCATTAAACAAAAGAAGAACAGGAAGTAGAATGGCACGCTCTTTCTTAGCGTCTGTTTCCATGGTGAATCGTTTGATTCGTCTCTCTGTTGAGAATGTCTTGTGTGTTAATCGGGATCATACTCCCAGACTTGTTTTTGGAACCAGCATACCTCGAGTAAGCAAGGTAAAGGGCTCACATACTGTCCATTTTTTGCTAATTTTGTCCTTCATAAACAACTGTTTTTACATAAATCAAATGTACTGGCAAACTAACTCTAAACTCAACTGTGTATTTCAGATGCTGTCATGTAGCATAACATCATCATTTGCAGAGAGAAACTGCCACTCAAAATACACAAATTATGAGGGATGTAAAGATTGTGAAGATATTTTACTGGAACTTGGTCTTCAATACATCTATATCATGTTCAATGTCAATTATTATTTATTAATGTATTCAGCTAACAACTGTTGTTAGAGCATGGTCCTTCATAAACAACGGCAGTGTCCCAGTGGTTCACGTAAGGTTGGCTACAAACCGGAAGGTTGGTGGTTCCATCACTGGTTCCACCTGACCAAGTGTCGAGGTGTCCATGAGCAAGACATCTAACCCCAGCTGCTCCCGATGAGCTGGATGGCACCTTGCATGGCTGACACCGCCGTCGGTGAATGCATGGGTGAATGTGAGGCAATATGTAAAGCGCTTTAGTGGCCATGGGTCTGTTGAAAGCGCTATATAAATGCAGTCCATTTACCATTTACCATGGTCGTTTTTGCTACAATTTGCCATGTCAATAAAAAATAAAAGTATCTAATTGACAAAACATGCTGGGTTTTTATTTTTATGTAAAACCCAAATAGAGACAACAAGAGGCAACAAACAAGACCAGGCAGATAGAGGACTAAAAAAAAAAACTATATTAATAAATAATATATCAAAAATATTAATAATATGAAAATACTAATATTAATGAAAATATGGTTAAGGTCCTATATAACACATTTCAAAGCAGTAGGCTAATATTCATACTAAAATGTATTCTAAATTTATAAACTGTTTTTTTTTTTTTTTTTTACATTAAAATGTAGGAACAACTGAATTAAAAATAACATACCTTATAAACTTATGACATTTTATACATAAATATTGTAATTCTATTTTTGTTTATTCACTGATATACAACATCTTTATCTTTATTTGTTGGAGGATATTCATATTTTTGAACTGGTTCAGCTGGTTCAAATTATTTATTTGTAAATGAGATATTCCTTAGAGTAATAATGTGCTCAAGTTTCCAGTATTCAAACTTTTAATATAAAATATTATTTGTTAGCCCACCTAGTCACCCAATTAAAAACGCTTGCTAAAAATGCTTGAGACGTACAGTAGATGGCATATACAGGGTCTCTTCTGCTTAGTTCATTGACAGGCTCTGGGCTCATTTTACATGCTGTGTTTACACTCTCCCTGACGGTTTCAGTAGCTTTGGTGGAAAGCATCCCAGAAGGGTAATGCTGGCTAACTTCAAGAGCAAGAATCACGACAACTCTCTCTCTCCAGTGCGCAAACTACGTTTCCCAACAAAAACACACGTGCAATGTGACAAGTAAACAACGCGAGATCACACGTGTGTCAGACCTGAGTTCTCGTGCGAGACGTGGAAGTGTTATTAAAAATTATAAACTGCAGAAAGTTTGCACTCCAAATTGTCTGTGCGCTGATTTGCGGAGAAAAAGAAAAAAAAGATTATGGCGGAGGAAATGGTTGGGGAGACACAGGGAGCAAGGACTAATAAATTATTTTGCAATGTGCTGCTGCTGGCTGGACGTGCAAACATTTGTGCTTTGTTTCTGTTTGATATAATTGTAAATATATCTATTAAAATACTGATATTCTGGTCTATAACTCCTCCCTGAACCTCTCGCGGCCCTGTATCTTGCTCTCTCATTGGCTGTAGGTCATCGCCGATGTGTGTTTCAGTCAGAACCCATTTCACACAGCAGGATTTTGAATCGCCGACAGGTCTAGATATTTTGCGAACAATAGCTACATTTGTTTCAGAAGTTATTTTTCTTTTTTAAAGTTTGTTAAAAAATACAACTGATCAGTTAATTCATGTTAGCTTGGGTCTATTAAATAATACAGGTACAACTTTTGATTTTAATAATGTATTATTAAATGTTAATAACATTAACTAAGATTAATAAATGCTTTAGAAGTAACTGATGGAGTCTTATTGTACTTATTGTATTAAGTGCTACCGAACAATAATAAAGAACCATAATGTTTTCAATCAATATCTAGGGCATGTTGTAGTCCAGATTAAAATATAAAAATGTTTAAGTTTGAAAATAGATAGCCTATTAAGTCTTTAAGTATTTAAGTATTTGGTGCTGTGATGAACACCTATGCGAATACAAAAATCTGAATGGCTGTTTAAAGCATTTAAATACTGTTCAGAAACAAAAAGCAGTGCAATTGCTTTGTTTACGGGGTTACTGGGGTAACAAGTGCATTTCTGCTGTTCCATTAGCACCATCAATTCTGTCAGAGTGAATATGTATTTTCATTCACTCATTCCACCATGCACTTCTCATGTGTGTTGGGCTTGTTTACTTAAGTGCACATGCTTCTTTGACGCAGCATACAGCGGTGTTGTGCATTTTAAACAGTTGATGGGAAAAGTATTCTTAAAATGCATTCTAAAAACCATATAGTTCATAATAAATAATTATTCACTGTATTTTGAAGTGTCCATGATAACAATATTGTGCATGTTCATTATCGTAATATATCATATTACCATATACCGCACATGTCTAGTTCAGTGGGTTGTATATAGAACCCTAAGGTTCTTAACTAATTTTAAGAAATATTTCTGCCAAAATGGTTCTATATAAGGAGAAATGTCTTAAATGATTGTATAATACATGTTTAACAGGTTAAACTGACGCCTCTGTTCCACAATATAATGGGAGAACTGTGCATGTATCTGTATACATGTTATAAGCCACAGTTATTAGCAACAATATTTTGGCTATAATAATATTTTGACTCGCCTCATGTAAACAAAGGAGATAACAAGAGATCTGACGTCAAAGGAGATAACAGCATGCACTATCTCTGGTATCACCGTCTACACGACAGCGCTGCAACCAGAGTTTCTAAAAAAATCTTCACTCTGCAGTTTTCAAAAAAGTCTGGTTTCAGTGTCCGGATACTGCGTTTGCGCGTGGATGAATGGCCAAACCGCATAGAAAAACCTGTGGTTTCGAAAATACCTGTGTTCGTGTGGACAGGGCCTAAAGCTCCTACTCAGCAGGAAGTTGCTTGGAGGGTGAATGGTAAAAAGCTACTTTACTTCTATCTGCTTCTCAAACAATATTGTTTATTTTACTTTATTATACTTTTTAAAAGTCTTGAAAAATATATCAAGTACCTGTGCAAAACCCACTTGTTTAATTGAAGTAAATGCTGTTTGATATGTAATAAAGAAGATCATAAATCTGACAAGACAGTCATTTGCTTCCCCTGCTGTGGCAATGACTTTCCTAGACAGCCAACCATTTCACGGAACAAAGGCCTTTTAGTCTTGTCACCAAGCGGTTCGTGGGTCGACTTATCGATAAACAGCTCCACAAGCTTGATGGATGACAATGAGATCTCCCGACTTCTCTTGTGTGGCTGCATGTAGTCAGTGTGGATTAAAACATTAATCAAATGAATGTTCAAGTGTCATAAAAGCCAGGGTAGCAGGACTTTGTTCGTTAGATTAGAAACAAAGTAATAAGCACCTAACTGTGAAGTCTGTGGCTATTTAGAAAAGGGTTGTCTTTCTGAGGGATCCCCTTAATGAATTTCAGAAATCCAAGCGTGCGATAATGCTCAGCGACAAGCTATTCTTCACATTTTCCCAGCAAGAGCCTGCTTTGAACAGGAACAGACCCCCATTGTTTATGTTTGTGGCCGATCAATACTACGAACTACCGAAATTTAGAATCTTCTTCTAAATGCCAATGCTGAAGCATCTCCATTTGCTCTACACATTGCAGAGGTGGATTCATTAAAGCGTTTTTTTTTTTTTTTTTTTTTTTTTTTTTTTTTTTTTTGGTGTGTGTGTCCACAGTGAGAACTCCTTATATCTCCCGTCTATTATGGCAGTTTCTAGCTTGGGAAACTAACAGTTGGTGAAAGTGAGCTTGGATGAAGTTCCCACGAGCCCTTAAATCCTGCAGGAACTATAGCAGTCACCATAGCCCTGATTAAAAGTTGTACTTATCCCAGTGCATTCATGTGAGTAATTGACTCAAGCTATATACTGAACACTCACACATATGCTCTTTCGTCAGCTGCCCGGACTAACTCCTTGTAAATTGCACAGTTCTATTAAAATACAGTATGGGCAAGCAATTTATACATTTTGAGAACAGGTCAGAAGTCTGTAAATTGGAAGAAATAAGTATGTCTAATGTTCTCTGTGCATTCATAACTGTGACGAGATGTCATGAGAAGAAAGATTTCCAGTTTTCAGTCTTCTCCTTGCACAATGGCAGATATTCTCAGCTGTTGTAGAAGAAAGGCATCATACTGACAGTTAAATTATGACTATTGCAGCTGCTCTAGAATACTGGCTAAACTGTATGAACAATCAGAATGGATTTCATCACTTGCAAAATGACAGTGTTGACAATCAGTCCTAAAAAGATTGGATTTGAAAACCAAATTGGATTAGTGTGCAGTGTGAACAAAGCGTTATTCGCAATGTACATTAATTTCTTTCAATTCAGTAACTCTGTGTTAAAGAAATTATTATTATTATTTATTTTATTTATTTTTTTGCTTACAAGATTTCAGCCAAAGACACCATTCAATTAGACAGGAAGTTTACATTAGTAAGTTTACACTAGTAAAGTACCTACCAAAGTTACCTTCTTAACTTTGGCATTTAAAAAAAAAAAAAAAAAAAAAAATTGCAGTATTTTTATGTTGCTTTTAATTCAGTTATTGCTCTTGAGGCCAGATTTACTAACAACTTGTGCCAGCACAAACCCTTTTTTGGCGTTAAAAAACTACTGTCAGGATTTACTTTGCGCTGAATAGGTGTGGATAGAGTTATTTTTTTGTCTGATCTTATTGCATATGCATTTGTAGTTTCTCTTTCAGAAGCAAAATTTATGGTAGGAGAGTATTTAAATGAAGACAGCGGTTATTTACACTAAGTGAAAATAACCTTTTCTTAGCGATAGATGATAGTAGATGCTGTTTACTAAGTGACAATAGTGATATATTCTATTTACACCATATAAAAGTAGCAGTTCTTTGTAACGTGTAAATAGTAATTACATGCTATTTATACTTTATTTTGACAGATACACACGATTTGGACCTCAGTATTGTTGTACATTAACAGGACGTAATAATAACAGAGTGTAAATTATATTTATATGATTATACGATTTATATGATTGATTATATTTATTAAAATTATTAAATGGATGCCACCTTAATGGGACAATAAAAGCCCTCCTACACCTACCCCTACCCCTACCCAATAAATACTTTTATTATTAATACTTTTATTATTATTAAACATTTCATTAGGCACTTTATTTCCATTTTTAGAAAATTTTCTTAATTTTTATTGAAAGTAAATTCCTTTCCGATGTGATATATGATGGGAAAAGGGAGAAGAGCGAGCTCGGCTAAAGCCAGATTCGAACCCGAGTCGATCACGTCAAAACCTAGATACTTAAGCCTTACGCATTACTGCCTATGCTACTGAAGACGTTGAAATATGTGTGTCTTTTTTTTTTCAGCCAGGCATTGTTAGGCGGAGCTAGTGCGAATAGCACTTGCCAACAAGACACGCTATTTGCACTTGGTGTAAATAGACACTCTATTAAAGGCATCATACAAGATGATTTACTAACATTAGCGCTCGTCAATTTACTGGTGTTTGCACCATTATTTACTGCCCAAAAAAAGCACATCTTAAACCAAACTGGTAGATTGCATTGGTCATTATGGAAATGATCCAGCTGTGTCCGTGTTCTTTAATTTGTGTGTTGTCAGTAGCTCACGCGCGGAACTTTGCACTCCCATCGGCGCTTTTTTGGAATTACACTCTCACGCTAATTTGTCCTGTTTAGTAAATCTGGCCCTTGATATGTAAGGTCAAGTAGAGCATGTTTCATTGTGGGATATAATAGCACAGATAGTGTCTGAAGTATGGTAGTATGTCATTTCAAACCTACCCCATGTGGCCACTGCAACAAAGATGGCAGCCAGAAAATGAGCCAAAGCCTTGTGTATTCACAGAGAGTCAGATAATAGAGAGCTCTACAGATCCTGTGCTCTACATTTCCTCTGTGGTCACAAGGGTTTGCTAAAGCGGAGCTTATTCAATAAAACTTCCGTTTGGAAGGTTTGATGGAAACTGACAATCTCCAGAGTATCACAAAATAATTACCCTACGGCAAGAACACTGACCTCAGGCCACAGCAATATTCATAAGACCTTAATGAATGACCCGAATACGTTAACAGCAAAAATGTATAACTGACTTCCTAATCCCATATCCCTGAGCGCTTGAGAAAATTTTGCTGAGAGGCTTTGTTCATGTGGGAGGTTAACCTCAATGCCTGTCACACAAAGCACAAACAGCTTATTGGTAGAAATGCATTAGGCCCTATAGCATACACTCACCTAAAGGATTATTAGGAACACCATACTAATACTGTGTTTGACCCCCTTTCGCCTTCAGAACTGCCTTAATTCTACGTGGCATTGATTCAACAAGGTGCTGAAAGCATTCTTTAGAAATGTTGGATAGCATCTTGCAGTTGATGGAGATTTGTGGGATGCACATCCAGGGCCTCCCGTTCCACCACATCCCAAAGATGCTCTATTGGGTTTAGATCTGGTGACTATGGGGGCCATTTTAGTACAGTGAACTCATTGTCATGTTCAAGAAAACCATTTGAAATGAGTCAAGCTTTGTGACATGGTGCATTATCCTGCTGGAAGTAGCCATCAGAGAATGGGTACATGGTGGTCATAAAGGGATGGACATGGTCAGAAACAATGCTCAGGTAGGCCGTGGCGTTTAAATGATGCCCAATTGGCACTAAGGGGCCTAAAGTGTGCCAAGAAAACATCCCCCAAACCATTACACCACCACCAGCAGCCTGCACAGTGGTAACAAGGCATGATGGATCCATGTTCTCATTCTGTTTATGCCAAATTCTGACTCTACCATCTGAATGTCTCAACAGAAATCGAGACTCATCAGACCAGGCAACATTTTTCCAGTCTTCAACTGTCCAATTTTGGTGAGCTTGTGCAAATTGTAGCCTCTTTTTCCTATTTGTAGTGGAAATGAGTGGTACCCGGTGGGGTCTTCTGCTGTTGTAGCCCATCTGCCTCAAGGTTGTGCGTGTTGTGGCTTCACAAATGCTTTGGTGCATACCTCGGTTGTAATGAGTGGTTATTTCAGTCAAAGTTGCTCTTCTATCAGCTTGAATCAGTCCTCTGACGCTACACTCCTAGTTGAGTGTGCTCGCAACCCGAACGGGCAAGGCATGTCTTGGGACTGGTACGTCAAGACGATAGCATCCACTATCCAGTGGGCTAACCTCTGCTTGGAGACAGCCTTTCCCTTCTGCTGGCCTCCGTAACAGATGAAGAGCTGTTCTGAGGTCCTAAAGCTTTGAGTTTGGTCCACGTAGGCGCGGAGAGCGCAGATGGGACAGAGCAAAGCTAGGGCTGGGTCTGCCTCCTCCGAAGGCAGCGCTTGCAGGTTCACCACCTGATCTCGGAAAGGAGTGGTGGGAACCTTAGGCACGTATCCAAGCCGGGATCTCAGGACGACATGAAAGTTACCTGGCCCGAATTCTAGGCATGATTCGCTGACCGAAAGTGCGTGCAGGTCCCCTACCCTCTTGATGGAGGCCAATGCAACCAAGAGTACTGTCTTCATGGACAGGATCTTTAACTCAATGGACTGCAAAGGCTCAAAGTGAGTGCTCTGGAGTGCTCTGAGCACCAGAGCTATGATTAGGTCGTGCTTCCCTAAGGACTTCCCGTCAACTGCGTCGTGATACGCCGCTATTGCTGCGACGTACACTTTGAGGGTAGAGGGAGACAGACTTCGCTCCAACCCGTCTTGCAGAAAGGAGAGCATGGCGCTAACCAAACACCTTCGGAGGTCTTCGTGGCGAGAAGAACACCACTCAGCGTACAGGTTCCACTTCAACGCATAGAGGCGCCTCGTAGAGGAGGCTCTAGCGGAAGTGATGGTGTCTACCACTGCCTGTGGTAGGCCACCTAGAACCTCCGCGTCCCGTCCAGGAACCAGACATGGAGTTTCCAGAGGGTGCCATAGTGTGCCCTGTCCTTTAGAAAGTAGGTCCTTCCTCAGAGGAATGGGCCAGGGAGGTGCTGTTGTGAGGAGAGTTAGTTCGGAGAACCAGGTCTGGTTGGGCCAGTAGGGCGCAACTAACAAGACCTGCTCCTCGTCCTCCCTGACTTTGCACAGAGTTTGTGCAAGAAGGCTCACTGGGGGAAAACGCATACTTGCGTAGGTCCCGGGGCCAGCTGTGCGCCAGTGCATCCGTGCCGAGGGTGCCCCCGGTGAGGGAATAATACAACTGGCAATGGGTTGACTCTGGAGAGGCAAACAGGTCTACCTGTGCTGAGGTCCCTGTGTTCGCACAACTGCTCTCGCGACTGGGCATCGCTGCTCCGCACGGAGGTGAAGAGGATGCCCTTGAACTTGGGAGGCCGGCGAGTGAACTGAATCGCGTAGCCGAGTCTGATGGTATGGAAGAGCCAGTGAGACGACCTGGGGAGCACAGACATACCCGGGGTGGGGCAGTGAGGTGGAATGCCCAGACCCGACTCGGGAGGCCCGGAAGAGGCCCAGAGTGTTGTCTGAGCATTCCAAGGTGGGGCAGAGTGTGAGTGAGAAGGCCTGGTGGCGTCCTCGGTGCCCACTCTGCTGCCCCCTGCCGGAGAGGCAGGAAAGTGGAATACTCAGACACGACTCGGGAGGCCCGGAGGTGGCCCGGAGTGTTGACTGAGTATTCCAGGGTGGGGCAGAGTGTGGGTGAGAAGGCCTGGTGGCATCCTCGGTGCCCACACTGCTGCCCCCTGGCGAGGGGGAGAGGGGAGGAAAGGAGTGGCAAGGCCCGGGGGTGTCACACACTGCCATCCTGACTCGGGGCCCAGGGAGGGAGGAAACTGCTCTTTTGAGAATGTGGGTACCACTGGACTCCGGAGAGCCAGTGGCAGGACCGAAAACTAGTCTCCCCCCAGTCCTCCTCCTCTTCTCACTGGGCCATCCATTTCAGGGCCGCTTGCCAGCAGACTTTGCGGGACACTGGACGGGTTGGGCGCCTCCCTTGCGCCCGGCCACCTGCTGCCCGGGTGGAGGCTGCTGCTTGGCTTTAGCAGGAGCAGAGGCAAACGTGGGGGGGGGACGCCCTTGGCAACAAGCAGGCGGAGACGCTGCGACCAACGACTGGGTGGAGGCAACAGCTGGTCATCAGGGCAGGATTTTTATCTTTTTATTTTTTTATGCCTCCGTCTGCTTCTGGGCCACCAAGAACTGCTGGGCGAAGTTCTCGATGGCATTGCCGAAGAGGCCAGCCTGACAGACAGGGGCGTTGAGCAACCGAACTTTGTCGGGTTCAAGCATATCTGCCAGGTTTAGCCCCATGTGACGTTCCTGGACCACTAGCGTGGACATCGCCTGACCCAGGGAGCATGTGGTGACTTTCGTCGCCTGAAGAGCGAGGTCCATCACCGCACGCAGTTCCTGCATAACCCCTGGCCTTTGTGAGAAAGGGAAGATGAACAACCGACGTGGTCATGTTCTCATGAGAGAACGTGAACCACCCACAAACATTGTCTCAGCATGGAATGTTGCGTGGAATGTGTAAACCGCATGCCAATGTCCATTGGCTTGTTTTTAATCACTCAAAGTAGATTGGTCTCTGAAAACAGATCCCAATTCGTCGGTCAGTTCCGACGTACGTCGAACGTGACCGACTGAAAGGGAACTCCACGAGTAGTAACCTAGAATACTGTATAACACTCGATGGCTGCTCTGTCAAGCCGTGAGGAACCTGGGTGTGCTCTTTGATACCAATCTTTCAATTGAAAGATCTGTAAAACTGCATTCTACCATCTTAAAAATATATCTAAATTATGGCACATGCTTTCAATGCAAAATGCTGAACAGTTAGTTCATGTGTTCATGACCTCAAGGCTAGATTATTGTAATGCTTTACTGGGTGGTTGCCCTACTCGCTTAATAAGTAAACTGAAGCTGTCCAAAACGCAGCAGCTTGAGTTCTTACTAGAACCAGGAAGTATGACCATATTAGCCCGGTTCTATCAACACTGCACTGGTTCCCTTTTAAACATTGCATACATTTTAAAATCTTGCTTATTACTTACAAAGCACTAAATGGTTTAGCTCCCCAGTACTTGAGCCAGCTCTTAACGCATTATACTCCATCACGTCTATTGTAGTCTCAAAACTCTGGCCAGTTAATAATAATAAATAAGTTAAAATAATACCTAGAATATCAAAATCAACTGCAGGTGGTCGATCCTTTTCCTATTTAGCACCTAAACTTTGGAACAGCATTCCTAGCATTGCTCAGGAAGCAGACACACTCTGTCAGTTTAAATCTAGACTAAAAACACATCTCTTTACTATGGCATGCGCATAGAACATTATACATTTCTATTATTCAAATCAGTTAAATGATTGTTAGGCTGTATTAACCAGGTCAGCCGGAACCGGGAACACTTGCCATAACACCTGATATATATATATATATATATATATATATATATATATATATATATATATATATATATATATATATATATATATATATATATATATATATATACATACCTTTATTTTATTTTATTTTATTTTATTTTATACTATTTTTCATATTTGTATATTTGTGTTCATGTTGTGTTGTATGGTATATGTGCACTGGAAGCTTCAGCACCAAGACAAATTCCTTGTGTGTGCAAGCACACTTGGCAATAAAGCTCTTTATGATTCTGATTCTGATTCTGATGACTCAGATCCTTTGAATATTCCTATATAATAATTGCTTAATTGACACGTCATCCTCAATAAACCCGTCTCCGGCGTGATGCATCCAATCTTTCGAATATTCAGATCCAATATGACTTCTGATCTGTAAGGTTGCCAGAATAATAATCATACACTGTTTGTTAATTGGCCAAAGGAGAACTGGCACCTCGACTGAGCCTGGTTTCTCCCAAGGTTTATTTTTCTCCATTATGCCACCTGATGGAGTTTTGGTTCCTTGACACTGTCGCCTTTGGCTTGGCTTGCTCAGTTGGGGACACTAAATTTAACTAAATATCCAAATAAATGTAATTACTAAACTAAATTAACTATATCAGCTAAATTACTGATCTGCCCACATTGCTATATGATAACTGAAATGAGCTGATGACATCACCGTTTTCTCCAGAGCAGCTGTACAGCTGAATCAAATTCTGTTGCATTATTTTCCTGTTTAACATTGTGAAGCTGCTTTGAATCAGCATTGTAAAAAGAGCTATATAAATAAATATCCCACCCACTAACAGGTGCCGTGATGAAGAGATAATCAGTGTTATTCACATCACCTCATAAAGTTATGCCTGATTGGTGTATGTGCGGTTACACTTGCCATTGTTCTGAAAATGTTTGCAGACAAAATTCAGTCCAAACCTCCCAAACGCCCCATCTCAAGCTCTGTTTGTCATTAGAATGATAAAAGAATAAAAAAATAAAAAAAATCAAACAAGGCGGGCTTTACTGTTACAGATACCGAAAATTAATTCCAGTTTTTTTATGGTTAAGTAGCTTAGCATTTAATATTTGACAGTTGTTTTATGATACAAATTAAATGTTAAACAACCAACAGTAATATCCAGTGATGCACACTAGTCAGATTTCAGTATTTTGAATTAAAAATATAAGTAAACATTTGTGACGTAATTGTGACGAGGCAAAAAATATTATTTGCACATAGTTAAAAAGGATTACATTACAAAAAGTAACCCCACCCCACCCATCAAAATTAAAGACATGGTTTATAAGCATAAAAATAAATTGCACAATTAAATATATATATTTTTTTAAATAATTTTAACTAATCTGTACTTTTTAACATGTATGAAATGGTGAATTGTATAAATAATATGAAATATACTTTTCTCTCGCCTTGTCTGCTTGTCGTAATGCAAATTTTTCAACAAAGATGTTGCAGTAAAATTTGTCCAAAACGAGGCATCTTAGAACGGAGCATAATTAAGTTTTTTCATCTGCACAGATTCATTGCATTCATGTCCTGTGGGTGACAGAGTTCATCTGAACTGGATCCTGACACTTCTTTTGTCCTTCCCAGTAAAGGACTTTAATTAGCGCAGTGTTCACAATTTTACCACCTCCTATTTGTCCATCTGATGTTACCCAGGGTGAAACTGACACATAGGGGTTGCCCTCACAGCTCACAACTTCAAATAGGGTCAGAAAAGTATTTTAATTTTCAAACACTGAAGCAAATTCAAATAATTAGCCTATAATCTCAAAGAAGTGCCTCATGTGCTGTTTATCAGAAACTGCCAGATTGCACTTTTCCCCTCCACAGCAATCTATCATTCATTGGCCGAACATTAACATTCAAAGCTTGTCATCACCATGACACCAGACTACTTCATCCACATTTGCCTCTTTAAATGCAGGGTGGCTCCTCAGCATGCCCAATGCATTATTAAGCCCTCGTTCACATGGGGCAATTTCAGTCGTGGCACACTCTCTCACTGTTATGTCACGGTGCATTTTTCCTCTGCCCCTTATTTTGTTCACGATTAACAATGTATATGATACTGGCAATAGCTCAGGCTAATGAACATCCCAAAAATCCGTCTGGAGAGCATTAAATTGAGTGTTCTGGACGTCTCTCTCATGAGCGTTGGATTACAAAAGGATGAAGGAAAAGATAAGTATTTAACCTCTTAAAAGGAACTTCTGCACTTCACCTGAAGTGGCACGGAGATTCATAATCCACTGGTTTGGTTTGGTTTAGTAAATTGAAGCTGAATTGGGAATTGTTTCCAGTGAGCCCATTATTTTGATTACAAACACAGCCCTTACTATCTATCTATCTATCTATCTATCTATCTATCTATCTATCTATCTATCTATCTATCTATCTATCTATCTGTCTGTCTGTCTGTCCGTCCGTCCGTCCGTCCGTCCGTCTATGTATCTGTCTATCTATCTGTCTATATATGCTTGTAATAATGTGTTATCATTTGAATGGTACTGGTGGATTTCCTGGGAAATTCGAGCATGTCTTTGCATCATTACATCACGTCTGTCTACATAAAGAAGGGGTAGTAGTATTATCACATGTGAGGATGCTGCAGGTAGGATTATTTATAGCCTTCGTATCATTTTGATGGCGGATTGTAATCCAGAATTCAGTAACAACTGGAGATTCACCAGTAGTCAAAAGCAAAATGTGATTTATGTGATTTACCCTTTGAGCAAAATATAACATTAACATTATTAATAATAATAATAATAATAATAATAATACATTATTTCTTTTGATTTGGAGGTAAATTATGACCCTGACATGCTCTTGTCTTTTGGGGTTTTGTATGATTTACCCTTCAAGAGGTACCCTTCTAGAAGTAGACTAGAAGTTCTAGTATATTTTCTTCACAAATGTGCTGTTAATTAGTTGCATTTTTCTCCTCATGTGGACAGCACAGGACTGACAAAACATAAGTTAGAGAGACTAATTAAACCTTAATTTGTAA
The DNA here is from genome assembly GCA_018749465.1 of Paracanthobrama guichenoti. Lineage (NCBI taxonomy): Eukaryota > Metazoa > Chordata > Actinopteri > Cypriniformes > Gobionidae > Paracanthobrama > Paracanthobrama guichenoti. Next base: position 4,614,818 of record CM031956.1, on the reverse strand, counting down.
AACCCCATTCTCTTATTTAACAGCACACCATCATGTTCCCTCCCTTACTGAATTTGTGCAGGGATGCGTGTCCAAACGTAATCTAAACTGTAAAGAATATAAACAAGTTACAAATAAAGGTCCTTATAACACCTGTGACTATAATACATCAAAGCGTCAATATTTTTAACAATTTACACCTTCACCTACCCATTCTCCTCATTTTAACATGTTGTCCTACTCTGCAGTGAGTCATCCTATTCAAACAAGCCTTTTTATATAATTGATAGCCTCTGTTTGGCTCTTCTACTGACATACTTATTAAATAAAAATTAATGGCGGAGAAAGCAGCAAAAATCCCATGCCCACCCTCTCCACATCATCCCTCATCCAGCTGCATTTTACCACCAGTCCACCAGATTCAATCAGAAGCTAATGCCTTTTACCCTTGGTTGCCCTGTGGAGAAACACACTTGTTTTAGTGCAATCCTTCACCGGGTGTCAGTGGATTGCTCTAGAATGAATGGTCTGCATTTCAACACTGGGTTTCATGCTAAATTAGTCTCTGGTGAGAAAGCTTTGTTTGTTTTTTCACATGCTTGCCAGACAGCATGAAAAACGGATTTGCGGTAGCACTGTGAATTCTCACCTGAGGAGCAATCTGTCGCATTGCTTAATGTGTCGCCGTCAGTGCTGCTGCATAAGGGCGGAAATTGCAGAAACACAAATACAGTAAGCCGTTCATAGTGGTGGGCGTAAAGAATTTGCAGGCAACTAATTAAGCTCATGTTATATTGAATGTCTACTGACTATATTAGGCATCATTACAATTTGTTAGGCAACAAGAGGTACCTATGATCTTTTCTCAGTGCTAACAAATGCTGCACAAGCTTCACTCCCTGTTTTGCTTGAAAAGTTTTTTTTTTTTTCCTTCTTTATTTGGCATTTAGTTATCTGATGCAGTGACATTCAGTCATTTTTAGTTTGGCTTATTTTTGTGCTATAGTGTCACACATTCCCCGTTTTGGACTTTTATGTAGACGTTTTGTCTTGTTTTCTCTTTTTGTCTTTTAATTTATGCTGTGTTCATGCCAAGTCATACAAATTACGAGATGAAAACATGTGATGTTCTGCTCGGTAGTGATGAGAGGAACTAAGCTTTTCGATCCCTTGAATCAATTTAACCAATTGCTTTGCAAAATGATTCACTGTTTTGAAAGCTATAATTCATAATAATGTCAGTGCAGGGAAAACTCAGCCCAGATCATTCTAATGCAAATTAAACTTTCTTAATAGCTGGACTGGAGAAACATGGATGGCCTCTTTAAGAAATTTGATCAGGACAGTGGCGTTAACTTTCCCAACTAGTCTTGATCTGTCTGCTCCACACTTACTGTACCTTTATTGTGTTTGATCTCTCACTAAGGAGTACCCAGAAAAGAAGTGTGAAACGTGGTTGCTATTTTGTGTCTAGGGCCCTGAAGTTTCAGACTGATATTGCTTAAGTTCTTTCTGTCCTATTTCCAAATCTCTTCTCAGGTCAAAAACTTGCAAATGCCATTCTGATTGTAACTTGACATTTTTTTAGTCAAACTGAGAATGGATTAACAGCACAAAATGCTTAACTGCTACAGTTCTATTGTATATCTGTTAAAATTAATCCATTTAAATAATCCCATGCATTAATACATTTAGTGCTGTTTGAATTTTGCATGCCATTAACATTTTCCGGTCCCACTTTATATTAGGTGGCCTTAACTACTATGTACTTACATCAAAAAATAAGTACAGTGTACTAATTATCTTCACATTGTATTGTAAAATACTTTTACTGATATTGAGGTGGGATACTGGTAAAGTTAGGGACAGGTGTGGTGGTATGGGTAAGTCTAAGGGTAGGGTTAGGTGTAAGGGAAGTATCAAAAGTGTAATTATAAATGTAACTACAGAAATTAATTACAGATGTACAAACCCGATTCCCAAAAAGTTGGGACACTGTACAAATTGTGAATAAAAAAGGAATGCAATAATTTACAAATCTATAGATATGTTATCTATAGATAACATATCAAATGTTGAAAGTGAGACATTTTGAAATGTCATGCCAAATATTGGCTCATTTTGGATTTCATGAGAGCTACACGTTGCAAAAAAGTTGGGAAAGGTAGAGGCCGGAAAAGTTAAATGTACATATAAGGAACAGTTGGTGGACCAATTTGCAACTTATTAGGTCAATTGGTAACATGATTGGGTATTAAAAAGAGCCTCTCAGAGTGGCAGTGTCTCTCAGAAGTCAAGATGGGCAGAGGATCACCAATTCCCCCAATGCTGCGGCCAAAAATACTGGAGCAATATCAGAAAGGCTAAAACTCTATAGGTCAAAAAAGAAGCTATATCTAAACATGATCCAGAAGCGCAGGCGTTTTCTCTGGGCCAAGGCTCATTTAAAATGGACTGTGACAAAGTAGAAAACTGTTCTGTGGTCAGACGAATCAAAATTTGAAGTTCTTTTTGGAAAACTGGGACGCCATGTCATCCGGACTAAAGAGGACAAGGACAACCCAAGTTGTTCTCAGCGCTCTGTTTAGAAGCCTGCATCTCTGATGGTATGGGGTTGCATGAGTGTGTGTGGCATGGGCAGCTTACACATCTGGAAAGGCACCATCAATGCTGAAAGGTATATCCAAGTTCTAGAACAACATATGCTCCCATCCAGACATTGTCTCTTTCAGTGAAGACCTTGCATTTTCCAAGATGACAATGCCAGACCACATACTGCATCAATTACAACATCATGGCTGCGTAGAAGAAGGATCCGGCTACTGAAATGGCCAACCTGCAGTCCGGATCTTTCACCCATAGAAAACATTTGGCGCATCATAAAGAGGAAGATGCGACAAAGAAGACCTAAGACAGTTGAGCAACTAGAAGCCTGTATTATACAAGAATGGGACAACATTCCTATTCCTAAACTTGAGCAACTTGTCTCCTCAGTCCCCAGACATTTGCAGACTGTTATAAAAAGAAGAGGGGATGCCACACAGTGGGAAACATGGCCTTGTCCCAACTTTTTGAGATGTGTTGATGCCATGAAATTTAAAATCAACTTATTTTTCCCTTAAAATGATACATTTTCTCTGTTTAAACATGTGATATGTCATCTATGTTGTATTCTGAATAAAATATTGAAATCTGAAACTTCCACATCATTGCATTCTGTTTTTATTCACAATTTGTACAGTGTCCCAACTTTTTTTGGAATCGGGTTGTAATTACATACAGGTAATTTTCAAAATATAATGTAAAAACATGTATATGCACAATAAGTGCATTTTATCAAAGGATTAATTTAAATGTCAGTACATAGTAGTTAAGGCCACCTAATATAAAGTGGGACCCATTTTCCTTTAATTGAAATATTAAATTATTATTATAATGTGTAATGTATAAACAAAAAATATTCTAATCACAATAAATCTCATATTTATTCAAGGTATCATATATGATTGCATTGAATGTGATTATATAAAACTTTTAGTGGCCTACTTGTGATGAATTTATGGTGTTGTGCCGTTTACATGCAGAAATACACTCACCTAAAGGATTATTAGGAACACCATACTAATACTGTGTTTGACCCCCTTTCACCTTCAGAACTGCCTTAATTCTACGTGGCATTGATTCAACAAGGTGCTGAAAGCATTCTTTAGAAGTGTTGGCCCATATTGATAGGATAGCATCTTGCAGTTGATGGAGATTTGTGGGATGCACATCCAGGGCACGAAGCTCCCATTCCACCACATCCCAAAGATGCTCTATTGGGTTGAGATCTGGTGACAGTGGGGGCCATTTTAGTACAGTGAACTCATTGTCATGTTCAAGAAACCAATTTGAAATGATTCGAGCTTTGTGACATGGTGCATTATCCTGCTGGAAGTAGCCATCAGAGAATGGGTACATGGTGGTCATAAAGGGATGGACATGGTCAGAAACAATGCTCAGGTAGGCCGTGGCATTTAAGCGATGCCCAATTGGCACTAAGGGGCCTAAAGAAAACATCCCCCACACCATTACACCACCACCAGCCTGCACAGTGGTAAGAAGGCATGATGGATCCATGTTCTCATTCTGTTTACGCCAAATTCTGACTACCATCTGAATGTCTCAACAGAAATCGAGACTCATCAGACCAGACAACATTTTTCCAGTCTTCAACTGTCCAATTTTGGTGAGCTTGTGCAAATGGTAGCCTCTTTTTCCTATTTGTAGTGGAGATGAGTAGTACTCGGTGGGGTCTTCTGCTGTTGTAGCCCATCCGCCTCAAGGTTGTGCGTGTTGTGGCTTCACAAATGCTTTGCTGCATACCTCGGTTGTAACGAGTGGTTATTTCAGTCAAAGTTGCTCTTCTATCAGCTTGAATCAGTCGGCCCATTCTCCTCTGACCTCTAGCATCAACAAGGCACTTTCACCCCCACAGGACTGCCACATACTGGATGTTTTTCCCTTTTCACACCATTCTTTGTAAACCCTAGAAATGGTTGTGCATGAAAATCCCAGTAACTGAGCAGATTGTGAAATACTCAGACCGGCCCGTCTGGCACCAACAACCATGCCACGCTCAAAATTGCTTAAATCACCTTTCTTTCCCATTCTGACATTCAGTTTGGAGTTCAGGAGATTGTCTTGACCAGGACCACACCCCTAAATGCATTGAAGCAACTGCCATGTGATTGGTTGATTAGATAATTGCATTAATGAGAAATTGAACAGGTGTTCCTAATAATCCTTTAGGTGAGTGTAGTTTCACACTGTGGACCTGAATGTTTCACCATGTTTTACCCATGATTCCAGCCATCTTGAAACCGATGGTGAATTAAAAACTAACTTTTTGCAACTAACTTTTTGCCACACCTGCCAATGGCTTGTAACTTACTGTAAGAAAATCTACCAGCCATAAATATTTGTTTACCAGCCATGAAACATAGATTAATCCTTATTACAGTTATTCAGTCTACAGCAGTGATTTTTCTTTGTCTTTTGCTGCTTGATTAACATTAAAAACACAGCAGCAGGAATATTAGGCTGGTGTCACTTTAAGAGCTGCATGGATCCTATATACTGATACACATGTGTTTTCTTTCTCAACTGTTTACATTCACTTAAGACAAAACTGAATATGTTTACAAGGATACTTGCCACGATGGACATTTTGACATAAATTTGTTTGAATATGTCTGTTCGAGTGCAAGATGATGTGAAAGAGAACTCAATTCAGTTTTTGCACGCTGTCTGAGATGCAGATTTCTGGGCACGCACTTTGGAAAACTGTGTATGCACAGAAAACTTCCCACACTGTGCATGAGTAACAAATTGAGCTCCCTTTCTTGTCTTCTTGCACTTGAATATTTAAATTGGTAAGGTTTAGAACCCTATTTTAACGATCTGAGCACATGGTCTATAAAGCACACGGCACAAGTGCACTTAGGACGTGTCTGAATCCACTTTTGCTAGTTTAACGACGGGAAAAATGGTCGGCCAGGTGCATGGTCCAAAAGTGTTGTATCTAATGAGTCTCTTAATGAGTCATGGGAGTGTTTTGGGCATAATGTGCTAAACCAATTCCCATCTCCCATTCCCTTTAAAAGCCAATTGTGCTTGCACCATGGTGGATTCGCTATTTACATGGAGAAATACGTGTGCATTGTCACAACTGGTCAAATAATTTGCAGATTTCATTCGTCATTACTGCAAATATGTAACTCTGATACATGCAATGACTATCCATTATGACATGTAGGCATTTTTCATATTTAAAAATGTTTGTGTGCTGCTGCGCATCCCTGTGTGTGTAATAAGCAGATTGTACACGTGTTGTGCACCCACCTATAGGCACATATTACTAACACACACTTTAAATTACACAAAAAAATACTTCCTCAAAATAGCAAAGCACCAATAATGCTCCTGAACACACTGGTTTTCATGGGAGAACAGATGGGTGCGAGTGCATTTTTTTCAACGCGGCACTAGATGTGAAAATGATAACTGTGTTGGGCTGAAACTAGCAAAAAAACACTTGGCCTGGTGACGCATTGTGACGGATGTATGATAGGGCCCTAAAACTTTCTTGACAATGCAGAACTGGCCTGTCAACTGTCCTGAGCGTCATGTTCTCATAACATTGCATTGTTAGAATTCTACTGTTACACTGTATAACAATTGCATTGTTTGAAAAACACATACTAACGTTTTGATCCAGATCAATTTTGTGATCTAATCAAATTTCAGAATCTGAAATTACTTTTGAACAGTCCATTTTCAAATATGACTGCCTAAATCCAATCAGATTAGGCTACTTTTAAACAACTGGGCCCTGGGTAAATAGACTAGAAAACATCATAAACACAGCAGCTTTCTGATATGTGAAATCTTTAGACAAAGGTAGATGCTATTTGTCATGAAATGAGTACTCTATGAGTGATCAAAAATCTTCATTGATGTGAAAGAAAAAAAATCTTGTTCTCAAGTCACCAGTTTCGTTCAAAAGTTTAAAGTTATCACACAAAGTAAAAGTTTTAGCCCAAAATAAAAAGTGCCTTGATGTAATATTCAGTGTATGTTAATTTAATAGGAATGGAATTGGAGAGCAGAATATATTGATGTGCTGGGAATACATCTGAAAATCATGTGGAAATGATGACACAGGCCTCTGAGTTCCAGTAGTAATAGTACAGAAATTTCTCCTCTACCTATTGAAAATCCACTCTGGGAACACTTAACACTGACTTCACATCAACAGGAAACTGTGTCTTATTTTCAGTGCATTTACGAAAACTTTTTGCATATGCCCGTACAGCATCGTGGGAAGCAATAGCGCTTGGTTTTATTTGATTTCCTATGGGAGATTCATGAAGATTAATGATTTTATTTCCCAAGCTCATATACCTCAGTCAGTCTCTGTTTTTTTCTTATGTTAATTTGATTTCCTCAGCTCCTCTGGGTAGACAATGTCATTTAAAATATGCACCCTCGACATTCGAGCACAGCATTTGTTCCATTCAATAGGAAGACTTCTGTGTTCCTGCTTGATAATACTTATCTATAACCAGGCAATTTAGCTGTTATTTATACCCCACAATTCAAGTTTTAATGTACTCTGTGGTGCCGCTAAATTTTTAGAGCAGACAATTTGTGAAGAAGAATAAAAACTGATTTATGCAACAGGAAGTGAAGTAATTGCATGTTAGAATTTCTTTACGACTCTCAAACACGAAGCTCCATGAGGACTGAGGCAAATACACCTTTATCATGCTGTAGTGTTTCAATTTAGTAAAAATATATAGAAATATAAACATAGATTATATATTCCTATGACTACTTACCTCAGATATACAGTAATTTTCTACAGTATATAAAACATAAAATGGTTATTTATGAGTGGTATTTGGTATTTGTGCCTTTTTTATATATATATATATATATATATATATATATATATATATATATATATATATATATATATATATATATATATAAAACAACTTCCTTCTCCATTAGTGGAGAGATTCAGTGAGGTTATATATCATTACACCAGTAGGTGGCGACCAATGAAAATGGTCAAGGTTTGACTGTTAAGCATATGCAGAGCTGCGTCCCAGTTCGCTTACTTATACTACGGCCTAAAAGTATGTACTCTTTTTGTGAAGAAAAATACTTTTGAGTGTGTAGCAGAAGAGTAAACAAGCTTTGGGACATATATCACGTCAAATAAATGCATCTTTAACGGATGATCTGTCGCATAGTTACGTGCCTGGCCTGGCCTGTCAATCATTTGTCACAGTTAACATTCTCCACATCTCATTTAATTAAATTTCCTACCTTATTGGAGAAAAAAGTTGTAGCACATGATTGATTTGGCAGTCGTGTGTCTTTCACACTCACCTCATGTGTTTGCATAATGATGCATTTAAAAGTTAATGGGCAAATGGATCTTTATAAAAAAACACATTGTTGTTGCAGACATATAATGCGGATAACATTAAATAAATATTTTTTTATCAGGTCAAATGTTGATTATTAGTTGATTATTAGTCACTCAAACCCCTTTATCTAAACCTCTCTACATAAATGTCGATTGCACACCTAGTTTTTTAAGACTGGAAATCTACTACTCTTTACAACATATATGCTTCGGGACATTTATTCTAATCTCACATACTATTTAGGATGGATAGTATGCACATTGGGATGCAAGGTGCGGCAAAGCTAAAAAAAAAGTTGGTTTTATATAAAACAATTCACAGAAAATGCTGTGGCAGTTAGCAGTTTACACCCTTCTCATGCATTACTATGACACAAACAGTGATTGACTGTCGTACAACTCTGAAAGAAATTCAATGACTTCAAGGCTGTAATGTTATAATGGCACACGTGATCCAAGTTAGCCATTACGCTTTCTCCAGTGGCAGAGCCACAGACCCTCGTATCTCCCAATCTATCTGTGGCTGTGTCTGAAAACTTGTTGCCTCACTGCCCTATCAGGCAATGACATCAAATATGGAAAAATAATTTACATTTACACACAAACTGACCACAAACCGCAACTTTCAGACACCATATTTGTTGTTTTTTTATCTCAACTGTCACAGAATGGAATGCACAGGATTGTGGGATATCAAAGATAGTGAAGGATACATCTATGCTGCCTTTAAAAATAAATTGATCAAATGAAGGTATCTCAGAAGACAGGACCGTGAAGCTAACATTGCATTTGGACGTGCCTTGATGCCTTCCTTAAGCCCCAGATCTAAGCCAAGAGAAGACAGCACTGACCTTGATGGCTACAATAATTGGCCAATAATTTTTTTTTTTTTTTAAGTTGGTCCAAGTATAATTTTTTGGTTTAGTTATTGACTGTAAGCAAATCGAGTTGTTTCACAATGTCTCTTTCGGTGGCCCTCCACTCATTCCTGTTAAAGTCAGTCTTGAGGCATTACATGCTTTACAAAGGAGAAACTTGCAAATCAGTGCAGGCATGAAAGTGAGCAAGTATGATTCATTGGCTTAAAAGATTTGTTCAAAAACACTAGTAGTTCTTGACTGAACTTCATCATTTATTTATCTGTCTTCCCCTTAGCCTGTCCATCTCTTCTTTAATCTTTTCACCTCACCTTACCTCTCTATCTGCTCTCTTGCCTTCACACAGCCTGTGTGGTCGGCTAAAAATTGGTCTAAAAGCATGAAGCTATTGCCTCTGGCTGCGGGGTGCTGTGTTATTATACCCTTCTTACTGTGGCATCACTCGCACACATCCGCGTGGAGCCAACGTGGCTTCCATCAGCGCCTGGAGTTGGCTTGGCCGGGGTCAAGCTCTAATGTGGCAGGCTGAGATAATAGCACGGCTGTGCATTCATAACCAACCCACACAAACATGCACACACACAGTTCCTTGCTGGACATGATAGTTGTCTCTGCTCCCACCCCCCGTGGCGGTGCCAGATAACAGCAGATGCCACCTCTGCGTAAGGACTGTTGCCCTTATTGTGTTAGGTTAGTGAGAAGGGGAAGCCAGTATAATGAGGGGCAGGCCAGTCTTGGCATCCTCTGTGTAGTGAAATGCCCTCTGGGTTGATGGGGGCTGACTGGAAAGCTGTTCCGGGCCAGAAATGAATATTAATGTGAATATAGAGATGGAAACTGTAAAATGATTTCTCAGAAAAGAGCATTTAAGGACATATGGGTATAGTGTGATCAGCTGTTGCTTTAAACAAGGCCGTAACCATATCTTAGACATTGGCAGGGACAAAAGTTTTTTTGTTTGTTTTTTGCGTGGGGTCCTTATTTAAAGGAATTACATTATTAAAGGATTGAAAGGGATTTAAGGAAATAAATAAAAATAAATAAGAACAGTAAAAGTTCCAGTTCTCCCGAATTATTCGCCCGAATAACAGAAAATGGGCAAAGAGGCGGGATGTGGGCGGAGCTGAGGTGACGCGATGACTAACAGACAGCGGATAAATGGCTATTCACCTGTCACTCAAAGTGGCCACGCCCTTAATTATGCAGAACTTTGAGGTTTTATAATGAGTTATAAAAAAATTCACCCCCCTCACAGTTGTCATTAAGGGCAAAATTAGCCGTATAGACCAAAACCACGAATTGGCTGTAAATATGTTTATATTTGGGCATTTTAACATGGGGCTCAGTGAGATTCTGCTCCCTTCTGGAGCCTGTCCCTAGCAGCCAGTCAATGAATTGCAGTTTAAGTCACTTGCGTATTGGCTTCAACAGAAACTGGGGAAGGTTGCCGCTTGGCTTTAACTAAATTGCCATTGGAATTCATAAAACGGTAAGCCCTGCCTTCTGGGCAATTTGGCCATTTCTCTTTATCATTCGAGGGGACTTGTCCCCCTCAATGTCTATGGTGTTTTACGGCCCTGGCTTTAAATGAGCATGTTTTGCATCCTGCCTACTGTACTTAATGGATTTAAAGATTAGTTTACTCTGAAATAAAAATGTACTCATGATTAGTGATGCACCGAAGTGAACTTTTTAACACAACATCCAAAACAATAATTAAATGATCAGATTTATTTGATAACCAACACTCAAGTAAAACCTGAGTTCTACATAAGCATTTAAACTGCACGTAAGGTAGTTTTTATTTTTCATCTTTTGATATAATTATGTTTCTACTCTTCTACAATTTGTTGTTTTAAACAGTGGCTGTAATAAAAGCTTGTTTTCGTTTTGTTTTCAAAACTTTATTTTGATAGTTACTTTAGACATTCTACTAACTATTTACTATCTATAACTATTCTACTAACTCATTTTTGGATGCTTTTGTTCAAGCATCAACTGCATACAGAATAGACTAAAAGATCTTTATCAGAATGAAAATCGATTAAAACAGAGAAGTTAATACTGTCAACCCAGATCTAGAGCTCACACGGCTGTTGTAGCTTATCCATTTTGTGTGCATGACATGACAGTCAAAACAGAAAAATTAAATGTCACTGTTTTAGCCAATGATTTAGTTTTTCCAAAACTGAAATGCATTTTAGGCCGAATATTTTCGGTTGCCAAAATTTCAGTGCTTCATCATGATTCACTCACCCTTACTGTGTGTCTTTCTAACCAAAGACGCCTTTCACACAGAATGAGTTTTTGCATTCCACTGCACTACCAAATATGACCATTGTGTTCACATCGCTCTCTTACTGTGTATTAAAGCGATAGTTCACCCAAACTCCCCCTCAAGTCATCCCAGGTGTATATGACATTCTTCTTTCAGATGAATACAATCAGAGTTATATAAAAAAATTAATGCAGCATTTATCGGGGTTCAAGCAATTAAGGCCTTTAAGGCACACATGCATAAAAAGTTAAGTTTTATTTAGCAAGCTTATAAACAGCTTGATCATAGAGAGAAAAGACCATTTGCAGCCCATACAGGCAGTTTACCATAGGAAATCTATGGTTTTAAAGATTTTTAACAATTATAGTGCCACCTAAATTCACCTAAAGGATTATTAGGAACACCTGTTCAATTTCTCATTAATGCAATTATCAAATCAACCAATCACATGGCAGTTGCTTCAATGCATTTAGGGGTGTGGTCCTGGTCAAGACAATCTCCTGAACTCCAAACTGAATGTCAGAATGGGAAAGAAAGGTGATTTAAGCAATTTTGAGCGTGGCATGGTTGTTGGTACCAGACGGGCCGGTCTGAGTATTTCACAATCTGCTCAGTTACTGGGATTTTCACGCACAACCATTTCTAGGGTTTATAAAGAATGGTGTGAAAAGGGAAAAACATCCAGTATGCGGCAGTCCTGTGGGCGAAAATGCCTTGTTGATGCTAGAGGTCAGAGAAGAATGGGCCGACTGATTCAAGCTGATAGAAAAGCAACTTTGACTGAAATAACCACTCGTTACAACCGAGGTATGCAGCAAAGCATTTGTGAAGCCACAACACGCACAACCTTGAAGCGGATGAGCTACAACAGCAGAAGACCCCACCGGGTACTACTCATCTCCACTACAAATAGGAAAAAGAGGCTACAATTTGCACAAGCTCACCAAAATTGGACAGTTGAAGACTGGAAAAATGTTGCCTGGTCTGATGAGTCTCGATTTCTGTTGAGACATTCAAATGGTAGAGTCAGAATTTGGCATAAACAGAATGAGAACATGGATCCATCATGCGTTGTTACCACTGCGCAGGCTGCTGGTGGTGGTGTAATGGTGTGGGGGATGCTTTCTTGGCACACTTTAGGCCCATTAGTGCCAATTGGGCATCGTTTAAATGCCACGGCCTACCTGAGCATTGTTTCTGACCATGTCCATCCCTTTATGACCACCATGTACCCATTCTCTGATGGCTACTTCCAGCAGGATAATGCACCATGTCACAAAGCTCAAATCATTTCAAATTGGTTTCTTGAACATGACAATGAGTTCACTGTACTAAAATGGCCCCCACAGTCACCAGATCTCAACCCAATAGAGCATCTTTGGGATGTGGTGGAACGGGAGCTTCGTGCCCTGGATGTGCATCCCACAAATCTCCATCAACTGCAAGATGCTATCCTATCAATATGGGCCAACATTTCTAAAGAATGCTTTCAGCACCTTGTTGAATCAATGCCACATAGAATTAAGGCAGTTCTGGAGGCGAAAGGGGGTCAAACACAGTATTAGTATGGTGTTCCTAATAATCCTTTAGGTGGGTGTATAGTCCGATCTCCATAAAAGTTTGCATGCTTCTTAAGAGTCAAATGCTGCACATGCCCACCTATTTTCGTGAAGTTTTGAGTTTTTGTTAAGGATTAATAGGGTTTTGAGCATGTTTTGCCAGACCCATTCTATAAATGACCCTGTTATAGCGACCCAAAGGGTAAAGTTTTTTTTTTGATAACTATTGATCAGGAGAGTCCAGAGAATCATTCTGCAGTGGTTTGGTTCCAATCGGGCAAAAAACCCAGGACTAGTTTGCAAAAGTAGGTTTTTAACATAATCGTGAATATTTAATGAACAATTTGGTGGTTATTGAGGCAAAGCTGTTCAACATGAGGAGATCTATCAAATGATATGCATATTGTGTGCATATGTCAAACACCACATGATTACAGAGCCGTAAAACTCGTTAGCGCCAACTAGTGGTTAATTTCTTTCAAAATTCTTACAGACCTCTAGGACCATGATTGTTTTGCTTCAAATCCATAGTTTATGTTATTTGTGTGGTTATACAAATGGTAATCCATACGGCAAAAACATGGTTTTATTATAATAAAAACATGGTTTTACCATAATAAAATTATGGTTAATTTTCATAAGGGTATGTTTGTTATTATGTACATTATGTACAAAACAATTACTAAGCAAAAGGAGTTTAAATCCCTACATTAAAATGATATTAAAGAAAGACAACAACAAAAAAAAAAAAAAAAAAAAAAAAAAAAAAAAAAAACAATTTCAGCGTTACTAGATAAGAGGAATGTTCTGCACACACACTGTTACTGTCATTTCTTTATCCTGTAGAAACGTCTTGCATTTATATTCAAATTACATGCTGTTATCCCTTTACAGTTATAAGTATTCTCATAAAATACTTTAATGTTGACTTTTAAAACTAAATTTAGCAGATATTTCAGCTAAATTAATGTTTTTGCTCTGGATATTAATTGCGCTTTCATGCAAAATGGAAATACTCGCGTGAATTAGCATTTACAGATGAGGATATAACTACTGTTCTCTATATAGATTAATGGATATAACCTGTAAAATTAACATTTTGCGCTGACGCAGACGCACACGCACACGCACACGCACATTTGTCAAAGCTCATGACGGTGTGTTAAACGCTAATGCTTGAAGCTTAAGCAATCCTCATGTTTAGGGCACTTGGATTATGTACCTTTCCTGCATCAGCTCACTCTGTTTCCACTCCATTATTTGTAGATGCACATTTTGTCCATATAATTGCGTTATTCAGTGCTGTCATTTTGCGCGACTGGTGGAAGCTTTGCGTACAGAGGGCAGACCCGACTAATCGATAATGAGAATTGCTAATAATTTTCAGTATGTGGCAATTAAATCAGAAGCAAGGAACGGCTACTGGAGGGAGGTAAAGATGCGACAGGTAAGTGAAGAGTCAACAATTTTGTTCTGGTTCAGATTAAAGATTATATTAATATTAAAAGAAATTTGATTCAATCAGATAAATCACAGGTTTGAAAAATCAATCAATAAGATCAGTAAATCAAAACATCTGTCAATTTTTCTGTTGCTTTTTCAAGGACAAGATTTCAACAATTTGATTTGATGGGGTTTCAAAGTTCACACAATGTGTAAAGTAGATTCTCAAAAAAAAAAAAAAAAACACTGTGTCTCTCTTTGAATTTGATAAAAGTAATTTACAACGAACCCTCAAACAAATATTCAATAACCAAAATGCAAAAGTAAATGAAAGTAATTAATATTTGATTTGACAAAACATAGAATATAATTTGAAATTCCTTCCAATAAATAACTTTCCTTTCAAAAGGTAAACAGCACATTCAACAATATGAATTGGAAATACAGAAACAAATGAATTGACTCAGTTGAACAAAGTCCATAAAGTAATCGACTCATTTGAACGATTGTATTTGGCACATAACAGGAAACTCTCACAGGAGATCACATAGAAAGAAAGATAGAACAATGGAAAACGACAGAGCCTTGCAAAAGACAAGGCAAACACAATTACTAATCTTTCATTCAGACATTCCCATAATGAATTGCATACACACAGCTGAAATTACACATTAATCCAACTTTTCAACAGTTATTAGACACATTGACACTCATAAATCACTTTTGGACTGCATTTTTACACATGGTAGCTTTAGCCCATGTGCTAATCAGTTCAGCTTGGGCTGTGTGTGCAAGTGGCCTAATTTACTCAACTGCTCAAAACGAATAATCTCAGAAACTTTGACATTTATTTTACATAATATCAGAGTAATATCTGAAATTTCACTCAACAAAGCCAGATAGAATCATTATTTCAGATTATTCACAACATTCCGGATCCGATCTATCTCTACTCCTTCGATTTCCACTTCACTCTTTCTCTCTTCGACGGCAAAAGTTCAGCTGACACATCCAAAGTCCAACTTTCCATGTGCACTCAATTACAATTTTCGTTAGATTACTGTTCAGCGCAGAGTTTCTGGACAAACGCTCTCGTCGGATCTGCTCTGATCTGACTCTCTGAGTGACAGGCTGACAGCGGCAGTGTCAGAACTTTAAACTTACTTTAAAACTGTAATAGAAGGGCTAATATAATAAGAATGCACAAAACTTTAGGATGGCCACTGGTGAAAGATTGCCTCTCTGCTTTGTTTTATACAAATATCTCTGTCTAGAGTTCCTAATGTCCTGTAATGTCAACTTTTATATAGTAGTACTAGTCATAATTTCAACACCAGGCATGCATCAGAGGGATGTTTTTCTACTACCGTACTAGCGTAAAGCTACTGTAAAACAACATACTGCAACATATAGATGATTGGAAATATGGAATGATACACTATCAGATATTACATATCAAAGCTTACCTGATATCACATACAGCTTTCCTGTAGCTCAAACAATAAGAGCATGGCGCTAGCAACACCAAGGTCATGGTTCGATTCCCAGGGAAAGCAAGAACTGACAAAATGTAAAAATCTGTACCTTGAATGCAATGTAAGTCGCTTTGGATAAAAGTGTCTGCCAAATGCGTAAATGTACATGTTTTAAGTAAAAAAGTTTTAAAAAATCTTTAAAGGAACATTTAAGGGCACAATATATAGTAAATTGTTGATTTTGATATTTGGAATGAATTTTGGGTTTGTATGTTTCATTGACTTTTTATTGTAGTGGATTTAATGTAGTTTTGTATGTTTTACTTGTTGGGACCTCAGGAAGAGTAGCCACTGCCTAGGTACTGGCTAATGGGGATCCAAATAAAGAAATAAACTCGGATCATAGATGAAAAAATACCGTTTACAGCCAATTTACTAAGGAAAACATTTTTAATTAAAAAATTTAGAATTTTTAACCTTTTTTAGCAGTTATAGAACCATGTCTTGCCCAATCTACACCACTTTTTTTTTAGGTGTCCTCAGAGTGTGTCCATATTATGTGTCAAATTTGTTATATATATATCTCATTTCATTTTGAAGTTCTAGACCAGGGGTGTCACTGTCCTGAAGAGTTTAGCTCCAGCTTGTCTCAACACACCTGTCTGGAAGTTTCTAGTATGCCTATTAAGACCTTGATAAACTGGTACTGGTGTGTTTAACTGGGGTTGGAGCTAAGGATTGGCCACCCAATTATAGGCTGTTACAGTATATTTATGAGAGTATAAAAATTACCCATGAGTAACATTGGTTGGATTTCACATCCTATCATAATTTTGAAATTTGGATGTTATTGTTTAGCTATCGACCTATGATTTCAAATTTCCTGTGGTGTTTGTCTCGATCGGACTAGCTGTTTCGAAGATAATCGCCAAAGTTTTGTAAGTGCTAAATGACACCGTTACCATATTGTATATTTAAATCTAATGAAAATATATCTTATATGAGATATAAGCTTGCAGTTGTGAATTATAAAGTCTGAATCGATTGGATATAAACTTGCAATTGCAAAAAAAAAAAGTGAATTGTAAGGTCAAATGTTAAAGTAAAACAAGCTTCCATAGCGTTATGCTTATTAGCCAAATAAAATATTCATGTTTTTTCTGTGAAGAAAGCGCGTTCGCTTTGTGTGAGCAGCTTTGAAATCTCATTCGTGCTTGTGTTGTACGCATGTTTTTGTGTTTATAATATTAAAAGTTTCATTTCGGGATGAACTAAGCCTTAAACAGGTTTTTGAAGTTCTGTATGATTTATTCTCTAACACATTTGGATTTGTGGTTGTTTGAATTGCTGGCTTAGGCCATATGCCATATCTATTCCACTATACTGCAGGTTATTTGAGTTGCAGTCTAAGACTTTTACAAGCCAACAACGAGAGATTTCCATCCAGATTCTCCCGCTTGTTTCTTATTCCCATCTCCAAAATCTCTAAATCAAGTCCCAAAAGTCTTCCCTCTGTCGAGGCCCATGATAGACCTTCTGAATTCATCAGTGTGGTATGTGGCAGCCATGTTACTTCTCACTTAACCCTCTTGTGAAATTGCCCAGACTACTTTTTGCCCCAATTTTTGAGGAAACACAGTCACCCAGGCACTTTGTAAAGCAGCATATCAATATCATTCACTCCGAAAATATCAGCACCTGAGGGGCTGTTTGTTTGCCACTGTAATACCTTTCTCCATAAATCCATCACTCATACCATGGCGTAAATGTTTGGAGAGACCATACTCAGCTTCTGCACTTGGCACCCCCGTCAGCATTGACACTCTTAATTAGATCAATTGAATATAGCATTGGATGACATATGAGAATATCAGCTGTACTGTTGTCCGAATGTCTGTGTTTGTGAGTGGACTGGACCGAGCGACTGTGTAGCATATGTGATGTGAGCTGGTCAGGGGTGGTCAGTCATGCATCTCTGATGGGTGGAACTTTTGATCTTGTCTGATTCATTGTATTCACATTAGTGGCACTGATCAAAGATCTGAGTCATCTCTTTCTCTCACTCATTGCTAATTCAGTAGCATCGAAGCAATTTAGCCTTTAGCTTACTGAATGTATAATTACAGATCTGCAGTAGGGCTCGGTAACTTGCCATTAAAAAATTCATATGCCTGTGTTGTAGTTTAAGAAAGTACACTGTAAGAAAAAATCTGAAAAGCAGAAACAGTACTGTTATTTTATGCCAGGACATTATCCGTCAGTACGGATGGTATAATAGCACCGTATTAACACTGTATTTTGTGAGTGTATAAGAAAGATGTGCTGACACATAAATTTGACTAATTATGACTTGATTATTTACAGAAAAACACAAAAAAATGAACAGTACACCTAAAAGAAATAAAGATCTAAAGCCATTGCTCAGTGATAGCGATTTACATACATATGAGACAAGCCAACTAATACAAAAAACAAACAAAAAAAAAAAACAACAAACTTCATCAAATCTTGTGCTGTGCATCAAAATTATGTCTCTTCCTGGATGGGATGTCATCAAGGAACTGGAATTTGTTAGTAAAAGAGATTTTACAAAAGATTAACAGGATGGAAATTGAAGCTGATGACAGAAAAAAAAATTAATAACCAAATGCACTATTTTTTTATGTTTTGTCTGACAATATTTATATTTATATTATAAATATTGTCAATATTCATATTTACTTTGCAACCACATGTCAACTATCAGTCATCAGAGTATTAATAAACTGTCTGCTAAAACATTAGGTAACACTTTCCATGAAGTTCATGCCTATTATGAATTATATCTTATTATATAGTTATATAGTTATTATAAGAATTACTATTCTATAAATATTTTTATAAAGATTCATTAAGACCTATACTGCATTATTAGAACAGTTATAGTTACATTTATATTATTTTTATAATTACTTATTACGCCATGCATCTGCTTTTTCAATGTGCATGCTCATAATCCATTATACACTGATTTATAAATTATCAGATATAAAATATTTCCAGAGACACCAATTAGTTATCAATTATGTATTTAATTGGTATTGTTTGCATTAGAGGTCATGAATGTTTCAACAGTTTCAAAAAATATTGTTGCAGTGTTTTGCTAGTATTTTACAGTAATTATTGTTCATTAGTTACTTTTACAAATAAACAACTTAAAATCTATAAAGAGCACATCTTCATGATTTCTTAACATTTGCTTTAGGAAAATTGCTTCCTATGTTTTCACTTAAAGCCATCAATGATGCATTTATAGAGATTAGTGACTGTATTATTACTCACAATAAGTATTTATAAGAACACAACACAGCTATTAATAACAGTATGTTCACTTATTTGACAGAAATAAATCTGAATTACTAAAAAGTCATTGTAACTATAATATTATAACATTATAGCAATGCAGGCCGCATCTTTATAAATACGTTAATGGAACCATACGACTGACTAATTAATACTCATAAATCAGTGCATAATGGATTATGAGCATGTACACTGAAAAAGCAGATGCATGACTTATAAGTAATTGTAAAAATAATATAAATGTACAAACCCGATTCCAAAAAAGTTGGGACTCTGTACAGATTGTGAATAAACACAGAATGTAATGATGTAGAAGTTTCAAATTTCAATATTTTATTCAGAATACAACATAGATGACATATCAAATGTTTAAACTGAGAAAATGTATAATTTTAAGGGAAAATTTTTACATTTCATGGCATCAACACATCTCAAAAAAGTTGGGACAAGGCCATGTTTACCACTGTGTGGCATCCCCTCTTCTTTTTATAACAATCTGCAATCTGGGGACTGAGGAGACAAGTTGCTCAAGTTTAGGAATAGGAATGTTGTCCCATTCTTGTCTAATACAGGCTTCTAGTTGCTCAACTGTCTTAGGTCTTCTTTGTCACAT
Organism: Paracanthobrama guichenoti; assembly: GCA_018749465.1. Taxonomy (NCBI): domain Eukaryota; kingdom Metazoa; phylum Chordata; class Actinopteri; order Cypriniformes; family Gobionidae; genus Paracanthobrama; species Paracanthobrama guichenoti. Next base: position 4,595,270 of record CM031956.1, on the reverse strand, counting down.
CTTCCTCTTTATGATGCGCCAAATGTTTTCTATGGGTGAAAGATCTGGACTGCAGGCTGGCCATTTCAGTACCCGGATCCTTCTTCTACGCAGCCATGATGTTGTAATTGATGCAGTATGTGGTCTGGCATTGTCATGCTGGAAAATGCAAGGTCTTCCCTGAAAGAGACGACGTTTGGATGGGAGCATATGTTGTTCTAGAACTTGGATATACCTTTCAGCATTGATGGTGCCTTTCCAGATGTGTAAGCTGCCCATGCCACACACACTCATGCAACCCCATACCATAAGAGATGCAGGATTCTGAACTGAGCGCTGATAACAACTCGGGTTGTTCTTGTCCTCTTTAGTCCGGATGACATGGCATCCCGGTTTTCCAAAAAGAACTTCAAATTTTGATTGGTCTGACCACAAAACAGTTTTCCACTTTGCCACAGTCCATTTTAAATGAGCCTTGGCCCAGAGAAAACGCCTGCGCTTCTGGATCATGTTTAGATATGGCTTCTTTTTTGACCTATAGAGTTTTAGCCGGCAACGGCGAATGGCACGGTGGATTGTGTTCACCGACAGTGTTTTCTGGACGTATTCCTGAGCCCATGTTGTGATTTCCATTACAGTAGCATTCCTGTATGTGATGCAGTGCCGTCTAAGGGCCCGAAGATCACGGGCCTCCAGTATGGTTTTCCGGCCTTGACCCTTATGCACAGAGATTGTTCCAGATTCTCTGAATCTTTGGATGACATTATGCACTGTAGATGATGATAACTCTTTGCAATTTTTCTCTGAGAAACTCCTTTCTGATATTGCTCCACTATTTTTGGCCGCAGCATTGGGGGAATTGGTGATCCTCTGCCCATCTTGACTTCTGAGAGACACTGCCACTCTGAGAGGCTCTTTTTATACCCAATCATGTTGCCAGTTGACCTAATAAGTTGCAAATTGGTCCTCCAGCTGTTCCTTATATGTACATTTAACTTTTCCGGTCTCTTATTGCTATCTGTCCCAATTTTTTTGGAATGTGTAACTCTCCTGAAATCCAAAATGAGCCAATATTTGGCATGCCATTTCAAAATGTCTCACTTTCAACATTTGATATGTTATCTATAGTCTATTGTGAATAAAATATTTTATGAGTTTTGTAAATTATTGCATTTCTTTTTTATTCACAATTTGTACAGTGTCCCAACTTTTTTGGAATCGGGTTTGTAACTATAACGGTTCTTATAATGCAGTATAGGTCTTAATGAGTCTTTATAAATATATTGATATAGTGGTTATATAGTATATTATAAATATATTATACAGTAATTATCCATTTTAATTAATAGGATGCATTTTAAATGGAATTAGATATAATAAAGAAATGACATGTATGTGAGCCTCTTTCTGAATAAATGTGTCTCTTTCTGACATTTACAGCCTTAGAACAAGGCTGCTGAAAAGGCTTTCAGTTATAGGATAAGAATTGATCTCTACATCTTTAAAGGCACACCACACTATGTATCAACATAAAAGGAATGACCAGAAATGTCCTCGGTTACTTCAAAAACAATTTAATTGACTTTGGCAGCTTTCAAACTGCTAACTTTGAAGCTTGTGATGTCTGTCAATGTATTGTTCTATTGATCTCATTCTTCAGTGAAATTTCCAACCCATTAACAGCACACACACAAAAGGATGATCAAAAGATGAGTAAAGCATTGATTACAGCATCAGAATATAACATCAGTGAGTGTCACTTTTCATTTTGAGCTGTTGCCAGAGCAAACAGAACATTAAAAAAGTTTATGATGAACCATTAAATCACTCTAGATCAAGAGAGGTGAGATATTTAAAGCCGAGATGCTGTTGATCTTTCACCAAGTATTAATTATTTTAAAGATTAATGCCATTGCAGGGGTGTAAATGACAGCAGTGTCTTGGCCACTGATCCTCCAGCAGTCACACTCTAGGGCAATTTATTATAATTATTACAAACAGACACAATAAACTATGAGCCTAGATTTAGATTTTTGCAATTTAGTTTCAGTTCGCAGCATTTATTAAATTCAATGTTATTTCTCCGAAAGTGAATTAAATTGATATAAAAGTAAATTAACAAATACATTTAAATATAATAAAAACTTCCTGTTGATGAAAATATGACAAAGAAAAATTTAACAACTCAAGATATGAACAATATACTAATAATGTTTTTTTGTTTTTTTTGTTTTTATGTTTCACAGTATTTGAAATAATCCAAACACAGTCACTAATGTCGGGGATTGACCTGCTTAAACTGCGTGAACCAAAGCTGAATGGAGGATAAAATAAACACCGTAAACTGAAGAGCGTTTGTTGCGGGTTAGTTAATTCACCCCGACATATAAGCAAATAAGCAAGAATAACTGAAGCATATAATATGTATCGTATTATAATAAAGGGTAGCACTTTAGAATACTGTTCCATCATTAATTAATAACTACACAGGAACAGATGAGTAATGCAACATTATCATTCTAATGACTATTAACTAACAAGAAACTCAGATTAATATATTAGTAAGTAATAGTGCTTAGTCGAATGTGGTAATTCACTATTAGCTAATCTGTAACTACTTTTTTCACACCTCCCAGAGTACCATAGGAACTACTAATTATTTGGAACAGTAATCTAAAGTCAAAACACGATAACTCTGTAGTAATTACTGAAGTCATTGCGAACTTGTGACATTTTTGTAAGGTTTTGGATAGTAGTGACTCAAGCGTTACTATATACTTCTATAGGAATTACTAATTATTTGGATCAGTATTCTAAAGTGAAGCTCATGATAACCCTATGTAATGGTAAGTACTAGTACTAGTACTAGTAAGTGTTATTATCCAAAACGTTAATATGTAATATGTATGAATTTCTTGTTAGTTAATAGTAGTTACTAGAGTGTTAATAATGCATTACTAATTTGTTGCCGTGTAGTTATTCATTAATGACGGAACAGTATTCTAAATTATTATCAAATAAAGTACTCATTATTATCTAATTTCAGGAGTTCAGGTTTTCATGTGTTTTGTTAAATGTTGATGCATGTTTAATGAATATATAGAAATACTACACTTTCTCTTTTGCACTAAATTTAGATGGATTTTGTCAAATAAAAATTGATTCAAACTGATGAATATGATATGATTTAAAGGAATTTTTTTTTTTTTTTTTTTAAAGACTGACTATAAAAAGTGTAAAAATGAACAATGTTTACACTACAACAGATATTCTAGAGTAAATGTGGCCCTTTTGGCCACACAAAATCGTTTATCTGTGCTGTCAAATATCACATAAGCAACTAAATAGTAGGCAATTAGGTATGATAATGAACCTTTTATTCATTGTAGATGATAATGGGCTAATGGAGAAAATTAAATTGCAATATTTGGTAACATTTTATTTTACAGTATCCTTATTGCACATTACATGTAGGGTGAATTCAGGGTGATTGGGACATGTTTTCCAAGTCATCTCAATGGCAAAAAGTGTCCCAGTCACCCTGAATTCACCCTAGTTACTAACTAGAAATTGAGAATAATTACATGCAACTAACCCTAAACCAAAACCTAATCCTAACCCAAACCTATATGTAATTCATTGTTATTACTCTGTACTTAAGTGTGTAATTGCACTGTAAAACAGACACCTTAAAATGTTGTATTATATTTTATTTTATAATTTCATATAATTAAGTGTCAGTTATTCTTACATTTCTTGGGGGGCACTTAGTTTAATAGAAAAATCCCACTTTGAACAAAGGAAAATACATCTTGAGAGTAGTGGGGTCATCTCTCAGAAGATATCTCTCTAATGAGATGTAACATATTAACCCTCCTATTATCTTTGGGGTCAGTTTGACCCCATTCAATGTTTAACGTCTGTAAAAACACGATTGACATATTTTATTTATTTATTTATTTTGCTTCAGATTGAATGACTTTTCCCAATTTAATGTGGACAACTCTGTAAAAATAAAATGAACATGATGATATTTTTTTCCAATGTCATGTACACATTTTGTAGCTTCAGTGTTCTTTGGGGTATTTTACCTCAGGCTCTTTTAGCTGTATAAAACCACAGTGGCACGTAAAATATCAACATTTTACCAACCTGGTCTCATTGGCAAAATGTACCCATGGCAACATACAACCCCAAAATACTTACGTACATATCACTGCAGTTTCCAACAAAAATGAACACTAGAGGCAGTAAAGTAAGGTTTTTTTTTTTTTTTTTTTAAACCATAGTCCATGATTTGTAAACGAATACATTTTGGAGTTTGCGTCACTTAACCAGCTCCATAAGTTTGGCTTTTCTGACATACTAAGCTTTCTCAGTAGCTCAGCTGGTACAGATTTGTACTTGCAATGCTGAAAGCTCAGGTATGAATCCCATGAAAGCTCAGGTATGAATCCCATGAAAAACAAGAGCTCTCATGATAAAAGAGCTCAAAGACGAGTTCAAAACACAAGCTAAAATGACATGGAATTGTATTTTTGTCACATTTGCTTTTGTTAACACTATCGGGTAGGTTTACATTAAAAAACCAACGTAACAAAACGTTGACAGATTAACGGTCATCTGTTCCGGAAAAAACTAAGCATTTAGCGCCACCCAGTGGACATTTCACTTTGAAACTGTCGCGATATGTACCTATTGGTGCGTATTTTGGGGTTTGCAAAAACGTTGTCACAGGTACGTTTTTCCAATGAGACCAGGCTGCATTTTAGACACATTTGTTTGCTATGCTATAATTTTATATATTCAATATAATATTCAAACAACTTCCATCTGTTTTAGGGCTCTAACCTAACCTAACCATACCTGTAGAATTGCGAGAACCACTAGTAGTTCACGTTATTATGGTCCCACTCCCAACTTGAATGACAGGGTAGACGTAGACAGGGTAGCATAGTGCTGCTAATGTCATCAAAATAGTTCCAGGGCCCACCACATATGCTGTCAGCCATAAATGACCTGAGACATAAACCTTTGGGGAAAAAAAATCATATTCTGGAGGTTTAAATTGCTGGGGTCAAAATTGACCCCAGTAGGTAAAAAATGTTACCAGATTTGAGGGTAACATGAGGGTTAAAGGATATGTGCCCTTACAACCTACCCCTGATAGTGCTTAACACATAATCAGTCAGATCATAGCACCGCTCACACATGGTGATTTCTGAGTAACCTTGCTATGGTGTTGTTTCTAAGAAAATCAAGTCATGGTCATCCACCTTTCTTTGTATAGCTAACTGCTTTCCACGGAATGGAAACAAGGAGTAAACCATTTTTTAACATGCCATACTTCTCTTATGTGTTGTAATTAAGGCCCTTTCACTCTCCAGAACAGCAATGGAGCTGTAAGCAACCACTGTGATCAATTGAAGAGTTGCAAATGAGCCTTTCTCCTCCGGCTCCCTCAGCCCTTGATGCTCAGATGTGACTCATTCTGCTCCCACTACCCCATTGCCAGTGATGGTGATACATATCCAGCAATAAGCATGTGTGATCCAAGCAACGTGAGTTGGCTGAGCGTGGGTGGGTGAGACTGTGAGGTGGGCACAATGCGCAGTGGCTGCTGTGTAATTAAAAGGATGCTAATTGTCCCGGCTGTTGCTGTAGTGACAGAGGACAGGAGCCGTGATCTGAGTCTGTCCCAAGAGGACAAAAACATTGAGGAGCCCAGATGGAGGGTTCAGGTACTGCACATGCTACCTAAGTGACCTATATTGGACAGGCGTTGAGGAATCTATTAACTCCAAACAAGACTTCAGCAAAAATGGGTGTCGTGGACCTCTAGAAGATCTCAGTAATCCAGGAAATGAGGTATATGGGAACTCATCAATCGTATTACACAAGCACTAAGTAGACATGAATGAGCCTGCACCCTCAATGAAACAGTAGGGGCCCCAGAAGACAAAGGATTCGGCTTGCTAATGAAAAGGATCAGGTTCTGCTTACAGTCATAAATTGAAGCTCCAAAAGGACTGGATTGAGCCACAGTGTGGTCGCCAGTAAGTTCGGACAGTGTCCCAATCCTGATGCCCAATCCGAATTGCACCATGCCAGAGGATATGGCTCATTTGTCAGCTATTTGTCTCAGAGCCAAAGTGAAAAGAGACAGAGCTCCATTAGCCAAGTGACAGACAGCCCAATATATTACTCATCTGTTTGGGGATTCATTACTGGGCTATAAGGGTCCTAATTTGTGCAGAGCCTTATTTAACTGGCACATCCATGGCGTCATGCCCCCATGCCACCCTCGGACCCAAGAAGGAGAAAGCTGGATTTAGAAAAGCACCAAATAAATAAGGCATTCGGGCCAGCACATCTGCCGCATAATCAAGGAACAGACGCCTCCAAGATAATTTACCATCTCCTCTTTACTGCTGAGCACTAATTCCTGTGATTTATTGAGGTTTAAGAGTTTATGGCCAACAGTGCTTCTTCATTGACAACAGAAAGGACTTTGGATGGGAGCGAGCCAAAAATATCAACTTTAAACCAGCCACGTAAATATCTATGGATGACTCAGGTAGAGTGAGGTGGGAGCTGAGCGTGAAGGAAAAAGCAGGAGAGTTCGCCATCATTCTGAAGGGTGAATCAGAGGAAGCGGGCCTGCGTCGTGGGAGCGCTTCTGGGGTGAGCGCCCGTCTCCAGTTGAAACCTAGCCAATTATTCCCTACCAACCCACCACCTCTGCAGGCAAGAAATGTGTAAGAGCAAGGATGGAGCATTGTGAAGCAGAGGCAAGGGTTTTGTTTTGTGTTTACACTGGCCAATTACCACGCTGCAAAAGGGGACTGCTGTGTTGGAGATCAGTCGTGACACTTCCGACAACGGTCAGGCAAACTTGCTTTAGTGTAAGCGTGGTGTATTATTAGATCAGTACCCGATGGTGAAATGGCCTGTCATTACCTCATCAGTGTGCCAGGTGGGTTGTGCTGATGTTTAGGAGGTCTAAGCCTTCACGCAGCATGATTAAGAAGCCCTCTCTGCAAGAGCTCACCCACTCTGTATGACATGGATACAGCCAGCAGAGATGTTAATGGTAGTTCCCATCAACGGCAAGCAGCTTCCTGCTCACATTAGCTAAAAATAAGTTGTCAACTGCCCTTGATGCTTCTGTTGAAATATTCTGATTTTTGCTGTAACACTAGAATAAAGACACCCAAGAGAACGTTTTATTGCCTGGAGGTTGCTCATTCAGCTCAGGACAATTCAGAAGACCTGAAGACCTTTTTTTTGTCCCAACCAAATTGTAAATAATTGCTAGACTGGATGTCACTTAGTCATTTTGTGGGTGCCACATTATACAGTCTGATTCAAGGCAGAAAAACATGGTAGGCTATACTATTAATTATATCTTAAAACTACATGAATAATAGTATGACAGTTCTCCCTTTTTTCCACACAGGATAAATTCATTTTAAATTTGATGTCCATTGCAATGTTGTAAATGTAAACTATGGCTTGTTATGCACAAAGTTATTTATTATTAATAATTATTTTATTTTAAATCTTTTCAAAATGTTAATAAAAAATGCTATTATGATTGATTGATAGTAGCTGTGTTTAGAGTAGAACTAAAGCATGGTGTATATAGAGTCTAATTTGCATCTGAATGGGTTAACTGAGTTTCAGACCAAAATAAATAAAAATAGACAAGACAATTGTTGACATGCACGAGTTTTAAGATACTGAATGTGGATAGCTATGGTATGATAATCCAGACATTATTCAAAAGGAATTGCAAATTGTATTTGCAATTGCATTTTCAATTTGTGCACGCATTCGTTGTGACATAATTTTGCACTTGCATTTCTGATGCCTAACACAGCTCAATCAGCACTTTGAGTGTTTATTGATATAGTTGGAAAGTATGCCACGCTCTCAAGTTTTCATTGTTATTAATTTCTATAAGGAAAACGGGGAGAAATGTCCAATAAATGTTTCTGTTTTTCCATCAAAAAAAAACAAAAAACACGTAAAACTGCTGTGTAGTCTTATGCACTTGTAACTAAGTATTTGTCATTTTTGGTTGTTTTTGGGTGTCTTTATTCTATCATTTATTAAATGTCAAAATAAAGATACAAATATAGTTCACTAAATATGAATGCGTTTCAAAAAATAATGTTGAATAACATGCTGAAATGAAGCAGAATTCAGAGCATCCTACAAAATGAACATGAACTGCGAATGAATGTCACTACTGTAATTTTTGAATACTTGGATCATGAGTACAGAGTCATATAGACAACACACCACTCACATCATGTGATGTTTCTATAGATTCTCTGATTTTAACTCAAGATAATTTGCTGTGGCAGCTGGAACTATGATGATGTTATTCGTCTGATACATGCCGAGTACAGACACAGTGGTTTTCTTTTTGCTTCTTTTTTTTCTGGTTGCCAGGTGAACATAAAATTATTTCTGGATTTATTACTTTATTTGAATTTAAGGTGAAAAAAAAGGTTTTTATTGCAAAAATAGCCAAATTCCCAGTTTTCCATCACTTGAGGGCATGGCCTACTTTTCTACTATATCAATAAATCCCGCCCTCAAGACCGATTGACAGTTGACTGTGTTAGGTATTGGGGATGCAATTCCATTTGAATTTTGTGAGGGTTGTGGCAGGACGCAGAGAAAGTGAAATAGCAAATGGGTGATTTTCTATTGCTATTCCAAAATGGTAGGGTCATAACTAGTAAGATATTGAAAATGCAATTGCAAACAGACGTTGCGTTTCCATTTGAAATTTGGAAGACATTATATAGACAGAAAATAAAATCCAAACACAATTGCAAATCACGCATTTATGTTTCCATTATGTTACAAAGAATGTGTGCACAAATTTGAAAATGCAATTGCAAATCCTTTTGAATATTGTCTGGAATATTATTCCATAGATATAGCAGCTCAGATAATTCGAGAAATGTTAAGAAATGTTTGTGTTCATATTGAGATCTCTGATGTTTCATTAGACTTTGGTATCTTGGGAAATCTGAGTAAGTAAGGCATTTTTGAAACTCTAGGGTGGCACTGGACTGTTTTTTTTTTTTTTTTTTTTTTTCTCAGGAGACAAAATCAGAGAGGCAGAAGTCTTTGTTGTGTGCTCCATTTAATCTAATTGGTGTTGGGGAGAAACAACCAAGACCTTGACAAGATCTCATTTGAGATTTATCTTTCCTGTGGTCAGAAGAAGCAGCAAAGTAAGTCAAGAGTTAGCAACAGGGTTTAGGGGGATGGAAAGGTTGGCTAGCTCCATTATCTGGAAGTCTGCTTGTCCTGGAGCTTGAGTTGAGACTTCAAAGGAGATCCGAGGCCCATTGTTGAAGGGATACTACACTATTAGGATTAGCAAATCATAATGCTAGTATCAGACTTCTTTAGGGAGAGGGAAAGAGGGTGTCTTTGAAGTCCCTACATAAACTTATATCTCATTCTTAAGTTGTGCATGAGCAATAGTGATCAGACAGACACATGGGAGACTAAGGGGGATGAAATTAATGGGCAAGGGCATAAGTTGACTGTAAGTGGGGGGGAACAGCTCAGTTCAAAAAAGCAGATTTGTCATTTTTGGGAATGGACCCCAGGGTGTCTTCCTGTTATCTATATCTTACTCTGTAAGTCTGACTTAAATTTTTTTTTTTTTCTTTCTTTCAATATATAATCCCCAGTGTCTTGCCCCAAAGGGAATCAGAATGATGGGATCCATCCAATAACTGTTAATCCAACAGGCTTGTGCAGATTTGTGCAGTTAAGGGGGAAAAACAAGGACATTGCTGCAACCTACGTCTACTTGCACACATTAAAAAATAAATTGGTTCGTCAGCGGTTCTTTGGGGTGGTTGAGGTGCTATATAGAACCACTGCCATACAAATAACCTGTTAAGCCCCTGTATAGTTATTTAAAGGTTCTCTAACTCTCTCGTAGTCTCTTAGTTTGGTTGAGGAAAGGATTAAAACAACATTAAAATACAGTGTATTTCCTGAAGATAACATGGTTCTCAACCTTTTTGCCCCAAGGCCCCCCTATAAGGAAATATTCCAGGGATCCCACACAAGACTTTTTGACCTCAGAAAAGCATAAATGTGATTCAAAGCAGCTTTTGCGTTGCATTTAGCATTTTTGTAAATTCTCATTCAAAGCAAACATATGAGAGTGGAGTAACATGTCTAAAATCTAAAGAGGTGAATGGGGTGGTGGTGGGATGCAGCAAGACAGTTTGGATACTGAGAGCTGTCGGTTGCAGTTTAAATTATGTAGAAGGAAGAATACAACTGGAGGATGAGATAAGATTAGACATGGTGATTGTCTGTAGTCTTTGAATTAATGTACCTCTTATGGTTTTACATAGCACCATTTGACAAAAGTTCTGTATAGCCCCTTTAAAGGCAGTGAAAGAAAGTGGTTCCCCTACGATTACAAGCCAATTAACCACTTTTAGTGTTACTTTAGCACACTTATTATTTAGAGTGTAGACATGACCCAAAAATGCAAGATTATCCAAATCTTCCTCTGTCCTATCAGTGTTGGTCAGGGAACCACAACACATGAGACATTCAAATAGTGAGTGAGGAGTTTTACGTTTTGTTTTGTCTGGTGACCAAATGCTGGTGAATGCAAATCCTTACAGTTCCCCAATGCTAATATTAGAAATCTTTGTGCAAGTTTTGAGTCAATCTCAATAAATAAACATGTGCCATAACTTCATCAGACACCTGCAGATTAAATGGAAACCCATTTATCAGTCTGCACCATGTGTCTCTGGCTTCCTGCAAATACTACTGGCGGGTTGAGGGCATCAACAAAGATGTGCTGAGCTGAGCTCAGTTCCCCTATTTGCTTTCTCCTCACATCTCATACACTTTTGTCAATGAAACTACTAGCTTGTTGTCACAGTTCTATTTGTGTTTTGATTTCTGTCACATGTTCCTTTGTCACAGTTTCCCGCCACTTGTCTGTTTCCTTAGTAACCCTTGTTAGTAGTTTAGTTTAGCTGTGTTTAGTTAATCATCTTGTTTCTGTTCTCTACTTAAGTTGCACCCTCACCTTCAGTCTTTGTCTAGTCACTCCCTTTCGAAAATTAACCATGGTTTTATTATAGTAAAAGTGTAGTTACCATGGTGTTTTGGCTAATTGATTACCATTTATATAACCACAGTTTTACCACAAATACCATGGTTAAACCATGGTTAGAGCAGCAAAGCCATGGTTAATTTGTGGTTACCATGGTTTAACTATAATAACCATGTTTTTTGTTTTTTTGTTTTTGTAGTAAAACCATGTTTAAGGGCTGTTATGTTATGAGCTGAGTATGTTTCCCTGCCTTTCTGTTTGTTCCTGAGCACCATTATTAAAGTTTAAGTTTGTATTTTGATCTTCTGAGTCTTCAGCCTGTTCCTGGTTCACCGACCGTTACACTTGTAGTTGTTGATTTTTTTAATTTTTTCACAAGCAATCAATCCCGTGCCAGATATCATACCCTGGGGTATGATGTTTGGCTAAGGTGGCTGATAGGGGCATATCCTCCACTGCCACTGGCAAGGGCTATTATTCCAAAGCCAGGGAGAAAGACTGAGAGAGAAAGGAAAAGATGAAATTTTAATTTCTGTGACTCACTGCTCGGAGTGTTGGCTAATTTATTCCCTCATTTCTCCAATGATATTGCAAAGGCAGATAATGAAATGTGGGCATTATGTGATCTGTGAGATATGAGACAGATTTAAGAATGTCCTTTAATGCATGTCTGGTCAGATTTGACATGTTTCAATCTGAGATTAATATTACTCAATGGAAAGAAGGGTCAGATCTGTGGTGAAGTGGGTGCTCATGACATGTGAAACAAAGAGTGTGTGTGTGGGGTCTAGTGTAAATCACATGTGAGTTGTTAGAAATGTGAGTTGTTAGAAATTTTGAAAATGTAGTCTTTGTATTCGTTTCATATGGTTTTATAAAATGTTTGTAAAATTTTCAATAAATGATTTTAATAATGTCAGGTGGTGCATCCGTCAGGTAAAAGTACACCTTGAATACATGTGAGTATTAAAAAATATTTTTTATATATAGATATTATAAATTATTAATTCATAAATTCCAAAAATCTAATACAAATTTAAAATAATAAAAATATTATTCCAGACTACTAAATATGGTCAAATATTATTCCATAATTAAATTCTTTTAAGTGGGCTTTTCTTTTCATTATGATATCGGGACAGTTGCATAACCCTGAAATGCATTTTATATAGGCCTACATTCATGTATTTTTTAATAAATAAATATATCTGGGGAAAACAGATATCATTGACTGACTTAAAAGCTGTTGTTAGGAAGGTTCAAATCCAGCTTGTTCATGTCCCCTCCTATCTACTATAATACATGTAAAACAAAGGATCATAAAAAATTAAAAAAATAAAAAATATGTGTGGTCCCACTTTAGGGTGCCTTTACTTGCATCAAAAAATAAGTACAATGTACATATCGTGTTCATATTGTATTGTAAAACACTTTTGCTGATATTGAGGTGGGATACGGGTAAAGTTAGGGACAGGTGTGGTGGGATGGGTAAGTTTAAGGGTAAAGTTAGGGACAGGTGTGGTGGGATGGGTAAGTTTAAGGGTAAAGTTAGGGACAGGTGTGATGGGATGGGTAAGTTTAAGGGTAGGGTTAGGTGTAAGGGAAGTGTCAACAGTGTAATTATAAATGTACACAATAAGTGCATTGTATCAAATGATTAATTCAAATGTTAGTACATAGTAGTTAAGGCCACCTAATATAAAGTGGGTCCAAATGTGTTTTATGCGTAGATTCGTATATGCGTAGAGAGGTGAATGCAACCGCTGAACTTTTACCTCTCAGATGTATTCTCTCTTATAAATATCACATGCTCCTGTTTCCAAGGTAACTGATATTAATTCAGTTCAACATTGATCCAAAGTCATATTTATTTATTTGCCTCTTTCATAGAGCATCTCTGATGAGCAATATTAAACACTCAAGAAATAAATTAGCCAATCGATCGAGAAGCATTGTTATACCTTTCAAATCAAGGCACTGTTGTAAAGTAGTGAACTCCCACCTCGCTGTCTGTGGTTGCTGTTACATACTGAGACCAGAGAAACTCCTCTCAGATCTTCAGATTTGGTCCTCAGTGGAATACACAATCAAACCCTGAGATGGACTTTGCTGATAAGTCCCACATACAATAAGGTTATAATGTATTTGATTCTTGCATAAAGTACAGTCAAACCAAAAATTATTCAGACAATTTTTTACTAGTGGGTGCAGGATACTATAGTTAATTTATGTAAGTGAGGATAGCAAAATAAAGTAAACGGTGACATATTATACCCAAAAATTCTTCATACAGTGTACTACCAGTAAAATTTATAAAAATTTGGGGCCAAAATTATTCAGACACTTTGACATGACCATGGTTTGCTTAAGTGTTTTTTCTTTAATTGCTAATGCGAATGAGTCAAATTAAAACCAGAACCGAGATGTCGCCCAGCATGGCGCAGCCGGGGCCCTACCCTGGAGCCAGGCCTGGGGTTGGGGCTCGTATGCGAGTGCCTGGTGGCCGGAGGCTAGGCCCATGACGACCGGATCTCTGGACACGGAAACTGGCTTTAGGGACGTGGAATGTCACCTGAGCTTGTGCGGGAGGTTGAGAGGTACCAGCTAGGGATAGGTCTCTCACTGTCGTATGTGCCTATGGGCCGAACGGCAGTGCGGAGTACCCGGCCCTAATGGGGTGTATGGGAGGGGTGCTGGAAAGTGCTCCAACTGGAGACTCCACCGTTCTACTGGGGGACTTCAACGCACACGTGGGCAGTGACAGTGACACCTGGAGGGGCGTGATTGGGAGGAATGGCCCCCCTGATCTGAACCCGAGCGGTGTTCTGTTATTGGATTTCTGTGCTAGTCACGGCTTGTCCATAACAAACACCATGTTCAAGCATAAGGGTGTCCATCAGTGCATGTGGCACCAGGACACCCTAGACTGGAGGTCAATGATCGACGTTGTGGTCGTCTCATCTGACCTCCGGCCATATGTCTTGGACACTCGGGTGAAGAGAGGGGCGGAGCTGTCAACTGATCACCACCTGGTGGTGAGTTGGATCCGATGGCGGGGGAGGAAGCTAGACAGACTCAGGAGACCCAAACGTACTGTGAGGGTCTGCTGGGAACGTTTGGCCGAGCCCCGTCAGAGAGATCTTCAACTCCCACCTCCGACAGAGCTTCGACCGGATCCTGAGGGAGTCTGGAGATATTGAGTCTGAGTGGACCATGTTCTCCACCTCCATTGTCGACGCGGCTGCTCGGAGCTGTGGCCGTAAGGTCTCCGGTGCCTGTCGAGGCAGAAATCCCCGAACCCGGTGGTGGACACCGGAAGTAAAGGGATGCCGTCAAGCTGAAGAAGGAGTCCTATCGGGCCTGGTTGGCTTGTGGGACTCCTGAGGCAGCTGACGGGTACAGGCAGACCAAGCGGACTGCAGCCCGGGTAGTTGTGGAGGCAAAAAATTGGGCCTGGGAGGAGTTCAGTGAGGCCATGGAGAAAGACTATTGGTTGGCCTCGAAGAGATTCTGGCAAACCGTTCGCCGCCTCAGGAGGGGGAAGCAGTGCCCTACCAACACTGTTTACAGTGGAGATGGGCAGCTGTTGACCTCAACTGGGGATATCGTTGGATGGTGGAAGGAATACTTTGAGGATCTCCTCAATCCCACCAACATGTCTTCCATTGAGGAAGCAGTGGCTGAGGGCTCAGAGGTGGATTCATCCATCACCCGGGCTGAAGTCATCGAGGTAGTTAAAAAGCTCCTCGGTGGCAAGGCACCGGGGGTCGATGAGATCCGCCCTGAGTACCTCAAGTCTCTGGATGTTGTGGGGCTGTCTTGGCTAACACGCCTCTGCAACATCACGTGGCGGTTTGGGACAGTGCCTCTGGACTGGCAGACCGGGGTGGTGGTCCGGAGAAGAAGGAGTGTGTTCCAACTACAGGGGTATCACACTTCTCAGCCTCCCAGGGAAAGTCTATGCCAGGGAACTGGAGAGGAGAATTCGGCTGATAGTGGAACCTCGGATTCGGAGAAAGCATTCGACTGTGTCCCTCGTGGCGTCCTGTGGAGGGTGCTCTGGGAGTACGGGGTCCGGGGCCCCTTGCTTAGGGCTGTTTGGTCCCTGTATGACCGGAGCAGGAGCTTGGTCCACATTGCCGGCAGCAAGTCAGACTTGTTCCCAGTGCATGTTGGACTCCGGCAGGGCTGCCCTTTGTCACCGGTTCTGTTCGTAATTTTTATGGACAGAATTTCTAGGCGCAGCCAAGGGCCAGAGAGTGTCCGGTTTGGGAACCACATAATTTCGTCACTGCTTTTTGCGGATGACGCTGTCGTGTTGGCCTCCTCAGACCAGGTGCACTGGGGTGGTTTGCAGCCGATTGTGAAGCGGCCGGGATGAGAATCAGCACCTCCAAATCCGAGGCCATGGTTCTCAGTCGGAAAAGGGTGGCTTCAAGAGATTCAAGATTCAAGAGTTTTATTTGTCACATACACAGGTATATACAGAATATACAACCGGCAGTGAAATGTAAACAGGTCCGATCCATGGACAGTGCAAATTCACAGTTAAAAACACAAGGAGAAAATTATAATAGGAATAGAATAAAAATGTACTATATATATATATATATATATATATATATATATATATATATATATATATATATATATATATATATCTGTAGAATTATAAATAAATCAAGTAGAAAAATAAATAAATAAATAAATAAAGTGGAATAAAATAAGTGAAATAAACTGTGCAGTGAGTAAACTGTAGACTTATAAATATGTGGTTAACAGAAATGTACAAAGTATAATGTGCAAACAGGTTTATAACAGGTTGTTACACAGTAACAATGAGAACAGAAAGTGCAGTGCGATGTCAGTATGTCGATGTTTATCCTGAAGTGAAGTCATGTGATGTTAAGTGACTGAGTTCAGGAGTCGGATGGCCTGGGGGAAGAAGCTCCTTCTGAGTCTCTCAGTTTTGACCATCAGGCTTCGGAAGCGCTTACCAGATTGCAGCAGCGTGAAATGAGGGTTTGCAGGGTGATTAGAGTCCTTGATGATTTTAGTAGCTCTACCTTTGCAGCGTTTGGTGTAGACGTCCTGCAGAGACAGGAGAGCTGACCCTGAGATACGCTCGGATAAGCGCACGACTCTTTGCAGGGCTTTGCAGTCACGACTGGTGCTGTTCCCATACCACACTGTGAATAATAGAAGTTAATACACTTTCTATCGCCCCTAAATAGAACGTTTTCAGGATAGCTGGTGAAACCCTGAATTTCCTCAGCTGGTGCAGGTGGTACAGTCTTTGTCTGGCTTTTTTCACCTGTGTCTGAATGCGTGCAGTCCAGGTCAGGTCCTCGGAAATGTTTACACCCAGGTACTTGAAGCTGCTCACTCTCTCTACTGGTGACCCACTGATCATGAGAGGGGAGTATGTCCGTTGCTGTCTCTTCCTGAAGTCCACAATCAGTTCTTTGGTCTTGCCAACATTCAGAGAGAGACAGTTGTCCTGGCACCATGATGTTAGTTGCTCCACCTCGTCCAAGTATGCCGCCTCGTTGTTGGAAATGAGGCCCAGGACAACAGTATCATCAGCAAATTTGATGATAGCGGTGGAGCTGTGTGTGGACAAACAGTCATGTGTGTAGAGAGAGTAGAGCAGGGGACTCAGGACACAGCCCTGTGGAGCTCCCACACTCAGGGTGATGGAGGTGGAGGTGAACTGGCCTACTCTCACCACCTGAGGCCTGCCAGTGAGGAAGTCTTCAATCCAGTGGCAGAGAGAAGAATTCAGGCCGAGATCCAGGAGTTTGGCGGTTAGCTTAATGGGAACTATGGTGTTAAAGGCTGAGCTATAGTCAATAAATAGCAGCCTTACGTAGTTCCCACTTTTGCTGTCGATGTGAGTGAGGGAGGAGTGGAGGACATGAGAGATGGCATCTTCAGTCGATCTATTGGGATGATAGGCAAACTGAAGAGGGTCCAAAGTGTCAGGAATGAAGGAGCAAATGGTGTTTTTAATGAGTGAAGAATGAAGACCTTAATGACTATAGACGTGAGAACCACTGGACGATAGTCATTTAGGCAAGAGGGTTTACTGTTCTTAGGGACAGGGATGATGGTGGATTTTTGAAGGAGGTGGGGACCACAGATGTAGCGAGGGACTCATTAAAGATAGATGTAAACAACCCGGCGAGCTGATCAGCACAGGACCGCAGAACACGACCTGAAATACCATCTGGCCCGGCAGCTTTCCTGACGTCCACACGCTTGAGTGCCCTCCTAACTTCATCCTCCGAGACAGAGATCACATGGTTGTTGCTGCTCTGAGTAATTCCCTCTGACGCGTCACTTGGCAGAGTCGCGCTGCCGCGATTACAATCAAAGCGAGCATAGAAAGAGTTTAACTCATTAATTATTTTATTTATTATTTAAATTTAACAGCTGACAGCTGATTGGTTGATTGTAATCCATTACATCCCTTTCTATCAAAGTTATCTGACATTATCAAGATGAATTTGTTCTGACACAGTTTAACTCTGAGTTCTTGTCATATTTTATTACCATTTTCGAAACTATAGCGAATAAACTGTGATAATGTGAGAAAATGTTGAAGATGTCTGAATAAATTTTGGTTTGACTATGTATCTCAGTATGAAATAGACTGGTTCCACTTGCTTTCTCACTCATTTAACTTTTTTATTTAAGTATCTGTGCTTTTAGACAAAAGAACCATGGTAACTAATCATCACATATTTTAAAGAAAGCAAAAAATGCTTTTCTTACTTAGTATTTTTGTCTTGTTTTCAGTCTTAATATCTAAAGATTCTTAAATCAAGATGCATTTACTAGATAAGTAAAATGATGTAATGGCCTCAAATAATTAGTTAATTTGTTTAATGCCTTTGTTTATTATATATATTTGACACTAATATAATGCAAGTGGGAGAATATAAGGAGAAATAAAACAACTAAGGAAATATGTTTACTGTTGGGGACGCTGTGGAAAAAAGAAGGGTTGTTGTTGAAAAAAAGGTGTGTGTGTTGAAGTTCCGCCCTGAATCGGTTACAAAAAAAATCAAGAGAAAAAAACAACCGGGGCAAATAAATCTACAGAAAAGGAACATTTGTTGTCGTTATTGTCCAAGGGGGCAACATAAAACTGGTGTTTCTGCTCGGTTTGTGACGGACTCAGGAGGAAGAGAGCACCAGAGAGGACTGTGGAAAAACCCGGAACAAAAGTACTGCAAACGTGAGTTGAATTAGTCTTTGCAGAGATTGGTAATAATGTTGCCTGTGTGGGAAGCTACGCTGGATGAAATAGAAAGTAAATTACTCGACTTGTCCATTTCGCAACTGAGAAGTTTGTGTGAAATGCTGAAAGTAAATGTGGGGGAGAGTGAAACACACACGCCTCACACGCTGAGAAGACGCATTCTGCAGCATTTAGAGGGAGATGAGGTTGTTTCACTTGAAGATGAAGGACTATCTATATTGTTATATACAAGAGAGAAAATCGACAGCTTGAGAAACTGTGACGCAGAGGATACTGATAGTTCATCAAGTGGAGAGCGTGAAGCAACTAACGAGGGGCAAGGAAAAGTTGACTTGGAGTGCCCCCCTGTGGGAGTCATGGGAATTGCATCAGAAAAACCTGTGATAATCACTGCAGCAGAATCGCAAAGTGTCAAAACACACCGGAGAATCCAAAATTCATCTGTTTCCGGAGAAAATGTCACGCTAATGCATCCAGTATACAAAAAAGAACTCAAAATAATTGGGCAAATTGGTGAACCTGGCCAGAGAGACAAACAAAATTTTTCCAGCCTGGATAGACAGATCCAAAGGGCTTGCAAAAGGGGTTACGATGAAGGAGAAATCGTTGAGGCAGTTATCCAAGCCATCATCCCAGGTGTCAGTTTGAGAAGTTACCTGGAGAGTAGAGCAGATTTAACACTGCCCGCCCTTAAACAAATTCTCAGAGCACATTTTATTGAAAAGGATGCAACAGAATTGTATCACTCACTCACACGGGCAGTTCAAGAACCCAAAGAAACGCCTATCCAGTTCTTAGTTCGGGCCATGGATCTCAGGCAAAGGATTTTGTCAGCATCTGAAAATGTAAAGACAGGATTAAAATACAATCATGAACTAATACAGAATCAGTTTTTGCAGACAGTCCTGACTGGTCTTCATGATGACAGCATACGCACCGATCTAAAACCCTATCTAGAAAACCCACTGGTGGAAGATGAAGTGCTTCTGGAGAAGATGAACATCTCATATAGTCTAGAGCTAGAAAGAAAAGCCAAGTTCTCCACCACTCGACCCAAAATCGCCAAGGTGGCCATAGTCAGTGAAGGGGAACAGACACATACTGAACAAAAGGAAGGTGTTAGTGTGAAGAAAGAGAAACCTCCAAAGCCTAAGAGCCTCATGGAAAAACTGGATGCGAGGGACAAAGTGATCTGTGAAGCAATTGAGACTCTTACTTCTCAAGTGGCGAACCTCACTCAAACATCACGACCTCAGAGAGCCAGAAACAGTAATTGGAGATTCACTCGTAATCAGTTTTCACCTGCCCAGACAAATACAAGACGTTGTACCCAGTGTGAGCGGTCCAACCCAGAGGGAAGATGTGAACACTGTTACAAGTGTGGCAGTAGTGAGCACTGGGCAGCGGGCTGCCGGAAACAAACTGTGACCAATGCAACATCAAGCAAGATTGAGATTACCTCAGACATAATGGACAACATACCAAGAGCTTGCTTACCTGAAAGGCCATGGTCAAACAAACAAGAGAAAACAGCCAGTTTGGTGGGAAGCAAATGCCTGGTTCAATGTTCTTTAGGAGGTGTTAATACATCAGTGCTCTGGGACACAGGGTCACAGGTTTCAATTGTAGGCTCAGAGTGGAAGAAGAGACATCTTCCTGATGCAGAGGTGAGACCAGTGAAAGAGCTACTGGAGGAGGGAGAACTCAACCTGACAGTGGCGAATGGGACGAGTATCCCGTATGAAGGCTGGATGGAAGTGGAGTTTTGTCTGTCTGGAAACACTGAGACTGAAAGAGAGAGCAGACACCTGCTGGCACCAATTCTCATTGCGTCCAGTGAATTGGAGAAACCAATTATTGACTTTAATGTGATTGAGGAGTTGGTACAAGCTAACACAGCCCAACAAATTCCATTGAGTTTCCTTGTGAGTACACTGAGTTCATCCCTTGAAGTTAGCCCTAGGAAAGCAAAAGCCATTCTATCACTCCTGAAGAAGCGAAAAAACAGCAGCGACTGTCATATTGCGAGAGTGGGACGAAAATCGATCATTCTTCCAAGGTGCGCAAAAGTGAGCATCAGTTG
This sequence comes from Paracanthobrama guichenoti, assembly GCA_018749465.1. Taxonomy (NCBI): domain Eukaryota; kingdom Metazoa; phylum Chordata; class Actinopteri; order Cypriniformes; family Gobionidae; genus Paracanthobrama; species Paracanthobrama guichenoti. The sequence continues at coordinate 4,574,813 of CM031956.1, read as the reverse complement.
TGGCAAACTGAATAAGATGGTTCCCCTGGGAACACACGTGATGCTGGAGCCCAATCCAGAAGAACCCTGGCCTGCAGGGATAAGAGTAAACAAACAGCTTATCCAGATGCCTCTGGAGGCTAATGGTAATGTCACCCTGAGGGTGGAAAATACCACAGATGAAGACGTGACGCTTAGTGCACGAACAGTCCTGGGGTGGCTTTATGCAGTGGATGCCATTCATCAGCTGGAAGTGAAACCACTGCCTCTGACTGAATGCCAACCTCAGGCATCACAACGCGACAATGACTTAACTCCAGAGACTCAGCCCACGGTTCAGAAGAGTGAAGGCTGGGACCCTCCGGTGGACGTCAGTCATTTACCTGGGGAACAACAGGAACGTGTGAGACAGCTATTGAGAGAGAATAGTGGGGTGTTTGCTAAGGATGACTGGGACACAGGATGTATCCAGGACCTTAGAATGGACATTCGGTTGAAAGACAGTGTCCCGGTTCAAAAGACATATAATGCAATTCCACGACCCCTTTATCAGGAGGTGAAGACTCACATACAGAACTTGCTGAGTCAGGGGTGGATCCAAAAGTCAACATCTTCATACTCCTCGCCAGTTGTTTGTGTGAGAAAGAAGGATGGGAGCTTGCGTCTATGTGTGGACTACCGGCAACTCAACGAAAAGACTCACCCTGACCGGCATCCCCTCCCGCGAATTCAAGAGATTCTAGAGAATCTAGGCGGAAATTCCTGGTTCACAGTACTGGACCAGGGTAAAGCCTATCATCAGGGCTTCATGAGTGAGGACAGTAGGGCATACACAGCATTCATAACCCCTTGGGGGCTCTACGAGTGGGTACGGATACCTTTTGGCCTCACAAATGCACCCGCCGCCTTTCAGAGGTACATGGAAGAGTGTCTAGGAGAGCTGAGGGATGATATCTGTGTTCCTTACCTTGACGACGTATTGGTCTTCAGCAAGGACTTTGACCAGCACCTAGAGGACTTGAGGAAAGTGCTACAGCGACAAGAGCAGTGTGGTATCAAGCTAAGGCCAAGGAAGTGTGACCTCTTCAAGCGGGAAGTTTGCTATGTGGGCCGTATCGTCTCTGAACACGGATACAGCATGAACCCCAAAGAAATAGAGGCTGTCCAGGCACTCAAGTGGGAGACCCCTAGCACTGTACGTGAGGTGAGGAAACTTATGGGATTTCTTGGCTACTACAGATCATATATTGCTGATTTTGCCAGAATAGCCAAACCTCTATATGAACTGTTGACAAAACCTGGTATGTACAAGACAAAAGGCTCAGGAAAGAGAGGGAACTCTTCCTTGCAAGCACCTCCATCACAGCCAGTGGAATGGACTGGGAGACATCAGGAAGCACTAGAAAAGCTGATTGCGGAGTTATCAAACCCACCCATTATGGCATACCCAGACTTCGAGAAGCCATTTGTCCTTCATGTTGATGCGTCAGAAGAAGGGCTAGGAGCCGTATTGTACCAACGACAGAGTGGTAAACTCAGAGTAGTGGGTTATGGGTCTCGGACGCTGACCTCACCGAGAAAAGGAACTACAGGCTGCACTCTGGGAAGTTGGAGTTCCTGGGTCTAAAATGGGCGATAACAGAACGCGTTTCCGGGACTATTTGTTTTATGCGCCACATTTTATTGTCTACAGTGATAATAACCCACTGACATATGTCATGAAGACGGCGAAGCTCAATGCGGCAGGACAACGCTGGGTTTCTGAGCTGGCAGATTATCGTTTCACTTTGAAGTATAGACCGGGAACAGCAAATCGAGATGCGGACTTCTTGTCACGTAGACCAGTGCCCATGGAAGTCACAATCAGAGAGTGTACTCAAGAATGTGATCCAGAAGTCCTGGGATCAATCGGGGAAACCCTGAAAGCACAACAGCGTGGAGAAGTGGACTGGATATCGGCAATCACCTGCAACATAGACGTTTTACCTGAGGAGCTGACAGGTGGATTAGAGGTCAGTCGACAGTTAACACCACAGGATATCAGGAACACTCAGCTGAGTGATCCAGTCATCAGCCGAGTAATTGAATTGAAACAAAAACGACCCTACCTGAAACACAAAGACAAACTGAAGGAACCGGAAGCTGTGAGACGACTGCTACGACAATGGCATTACCTGCAAATCGATGAGGAAGGTATCCTGCAAAGGAAAATAAAGGCCAGAACTCAGTTAGTTGTCCCAGAAAACTTAAAAAGTAAGATCTACAAGTATTTACATGAAGACATGGCTCACCTCGGGGCAGATCGTATGGTGGCAGCAGCTCGTGCACGGTTCTTCTGGCTGAGAATGAGAGAAGAAATGGAACATTATGTCACAAAAGTGTGTCGATGCCTAAGGCAGAAGAAACCAAATCGGATCACCAGGGCTCCAATACAGAGCATTGTGACAACAGCTCCGTTTGAGATGATCTCAATTGATTACCTGCACTTGGAAAAAAGTAGAGGGGGAGCAGAGTATATCCTTGTGGTCATAGACCATTTTTCAAAGTTTGCTCAGGCATACGCCACCAGAAACAAGTCTGGAAAAACAGCAGCCCGGAAGATCTTTGAAGATTTCATCCTCCGTTTTGGGTTTCCTGCAAAGATCCACCATGACCAGGGGAGGGAGTTCGAAAACAGCCTGTTCCAGAAGCTACAAAGTTTACTGGGATTAAGCATTCACGCACCACTCCCTACCACCCCCAAGCTAATCCAGCAGAGAGATTCAATAGGACACTGTTAGGGATGCTGAGGACCCTAGAAGAGACAGAGAAGTCGAGTTGGGCAGACCACCTTAACAAAGTTGTCCATGCCTACAATTGTACCGTCCATGAGTCAACAGGATTTTCTCCATTCTTTCTCCTTTTTGGTCGAGAGCCAGTTCTTCCCATTGATCTGGTGATCCCCACAAAGCAAGTCAAGAACACTCAGTCTCGTACTGATTACGCTGAGAAATGGAAAAAATCGATGCAGGAAGCGTACAAGATTGCAACAAAGAACATGAAGAAGGCTGCTGTAAGGGGACAGAGAAATTACAACCAGAAAGCATGGAGTTCTGTCTTGGAGCCAGGTGATCATGTGCTGGTGAGGAACCTGACAGAAAGGGTGGCCCAGGAAAACTGCGCTCATACTGGGAAAAACAAACATATGTGGTGAAAGAAAGGAGAGGAGGAGATGGCCCAGTGTATGTAGTAGAACCATTCGATGGGACTGGAAAGGAGAGAGTATTACACCGGAATCTTCTATTGCCTTGTCCTTACCTGGTTGATAAGCAAAGGAAAATCGATGTTTGTCTGGAAAGAAAAGAATGTCAGAGAAACAGGTCAAAACAGGAACCACAACAGAATACTCACGATGACAGCACCGACAGTTCCAGCGACGAGGAGTTTAACTTGTGGGTCCCAATGCAGAGGACAAGAACAAATCTGGATCCATGTGCAGCAGAATTCCACCCTAAAGAAGAGGAGAGAAACGGAAAACCTGAAAAGGAACTGGACTTTGGGAAAATCGTTGATGAATCTGTAAACTTACCTGACTCGGAGGAGTCCGATGAAGAAGTGCTGGGAGAACATCAAGGGGAGCTGGAAGAAGAATCCGTAGGCGAAGCTGAGCATGAAGATGGTGACTTGCCATTAGAGCCTGTCAGGAGAACATCTACCAGAACCAGGCAACCTAGGAATCTGTACACGTACGACACCCTGGGTGAGCCCACACTTCGACCTGTGAACTGGAATGCTTGTGGTGGAAACACTGATGTTGTAACCTGCTGTATACGACCGCAGCTGAGCATCGATCACCTGAATCTGTATCCTTCATATTAAGTAAAACTAGTAAGAGTTGAAATAGTTCAAATTCAAAGTATTCTTTTTCCTAAGTGAGTTATAAGCAGTTATGGGTATGTAAGGTAACAGTCATAATAACTATAATTTTGCCAGCTTAACGTAAATTTGAAAGGCTGAATGAAACTAAGAGTTGAGTATATTACTGATTTGACATTTAAGATGTATCAGTACATTGTGGAGGTGTATGTGGTTGTGTCCACTTGTCATTGCAGGATGTTCTGGGGGGCCCACCAGCGAGCCTAAAGACAAGACACCTCTCAACACACATCAAGTCTAAAAACTTTAGATGATTGTAGTAATGTCACAGTTGTATGGAAGTAGAAGATTGTATGGTTAAGGGTGATTGTATGGTTAAGGTTGTATGGTGATTGTATGGTTAAGCTGAGAGAAAAAAAAAGTATAGTATGCTGTTATTGGAATTTACGTGTTAGATATTTACCCAGAGATTGTAAAGAAAAAAAAATGTTTTGTAACATTTTATTTCTTTTAGTGGGGAGGTGTAATGGCCTCAAATAATTAGTTAATTTGTTTAATGCCTTTGTTTATTATATATATTTGACACTAATATAATGCAAGTGGGAGAATATAAGGAGAAATAAAACAACTAAGGAAATATGTTTACTGTTGGGGGCGCTGTGGAAAAAAGAAGGGTTGTTGTTGAAAAAAAGGTGTGTGTGTTGAAGTTCCGCCCTGAATCGGTTACAAAAAAAATCAAGAGAAAAAAACAACCGGGGCAAATAAATCTACAGAAAAGGAACATTTGTTGTCGTTATTGTCCAAGGGGGCAACAATGACATAAGACATTCTTTCCAGAAAACAAGAAAAAAAATGTCTTATGTTATTTTATTTATCTCTTAAATCTTGATTTAAGAATCTTTAGATATTTAGAATGGAAACAAGACAAAAATATGCAGTGTAATAGAGAGAGAGGGAAGAAAACATATTTATAAAGCTACCAAAATATATGGCCACCTGAATACAGCCAGTTCATTAATGTGTCCCCCGATTATGACTATTCTGTTCAGGTGTTTCCAAGTTGAAAGAGGCGAACATCTTTGATCCAATGGCTCTTTGTTTGAGTCATCTGCCCTCATTTCTGCCATCCACAGTGCTTCAGAAATGAAACCATTCAAGAATCACAGAGTTTTCTCTGTCTCTGGTGGCACACTGCACTCTTTAATGAGTGGTAATTACATGGTAAAAGTAATGTACTGCATTGTCCAGCTTGACGGTGGTTACTGGATTTCCGTTCAGCTTTTAATGAAAACTCCATTGAACACATTGCCGCCCGGGTTCATTAAGGAAGCAAAGCTTTTGAATCCCCATCCCCAAGCAATGGTGTCTGTATACCTTTCTCATTAGCTGAAGGGGGACTCTATGTAGACATATTTCCACATCCTCATGAGGGCGACAGTGCAACAAATTGATCCACATTATCCATAATGAAAATGTTGTAGTCTTTCCCTTTCTTTTTAGCCTGTTCTGGTCACATTGGTTTGACTCGGAGCAGGTAATAAAGAGAGGAAGAACAGACTCTTGTGTGGGTTTTCTAAAAGCTCAAAAAAAAGCATGTCTTAAACCAGATGCTATTTTGCTCTGCTCTTGGTAGAATTCATTATGGATCATGGCAATGACACACCTGCTGAAGAAACCATTCCATATCAGCTTTTTTCTTTGTTATGATGACTCATATTTCATGGTAATCATACCCGAGCACTTCACATGCAACCAGGTGATCTACTAAGCAAGTTTACTGCATAAGAAAAGCCATACTTATGGAGCTAGTTATGTGATGCAAACAAAAAAAACTAAAAAGTCAAATCATGCACTATGGTATTTGGAGGTCATAACATAATATTGTGCAAGGAACCGTACAAAATAAGTCTTTATTAATCGCTAATCTGCCCCTGTAATCATAATTTTGTATGATTGTGTGTTAATTTCAAGATTCAAGATTCAAGAGTTTTATTTGTCACATACACAGTTATATACAGAATATACAAATGGAAACTGCAGGGAATTGTATGTATAGGGTTGCATGTGATGAGATCTTAGCAGTGAAATCTGAGGGTGAAACTAGCATGGAATCACCACTACTTTTACATTACATTGTCATTATGCTTTTTTTATAGAAATAAAAATCATTTACTTGAGTTGGATAATGATTGCTTCAGTTGTAAACTATTGTAAATGTCTGCTCTGCACATCCAGCATGAGTCGTGCACAGTGCAGGAGGAATCACAATTCCCTTTCAAGGGAACTCGCACTGCGCCAACTGGAGACTCCACCGTTCTACTGGGGGACTTCAACGCACACGTGGGCAGTGACAGTGACACCTGGAGGGGCGTGATTGGGAGGAATGGCCCCCCTGATCTGAACCCGAGCGGTGTTCTGTTATTGGATTTCTGTGCTAGTCACGGATTGGTTGATTAGATAATTGCATTAATGAGAAATGTAACAGGTGTTCCTAATATCTGGCGAATAAGCAGTTCAGACAGTGTGCGCCTCCTTGCCCTCATTATCATTTGCTCTATGTTGTGTGTTTGGGACTGGAGCATGCTCAAGCAGCCCTTGAGGGGGCTGATTGTGAGCACTGTGAGAAACTGGCAATGAAAACGCTCCGGTCCCGCCGAGCGCTCTTCGAGGAGGGCGCTTCAGCATGCGTTCCTCAGGGCTCAGGGCTCAGGTCCCGCTGCTGCTGAGGCAGAGTGAAGGCTTGCATCTTGGGGTTTGCAAATGGATCTAGTAGTGGGGTTAGAGATGGGCAATGCCCTTTCTCTGCCCTTACCTGCTAGATCTAGCGTTTCAGATCGCGAGTCAGAAGCATGCTCTGTGGTTTCTTCTGCTCACGCTGAAGCGCAGGTGAGTACGTCCTCCTTGTATAGAGCGTAGCAAAAAGAGAGCGTTGCTGCCCAAGCTCCCCCACAGAGAGACTGGGGATTGGAGCAGCACTCGCAGCCGAAGTCTTCCTGAGGTAAAACCGATCTGAGGACTGTTATTATCTCCAGGAAGGCTTCGGCGAAGAAGTCCTGACGCCAAAGGTGTCAGGCTTCTGATGGCAGTTCCCTCTGAGGGGAGTTGGTGCTCACCTCATCACACAGTGCCCGCCTCCTCTCGGTGCCATCAGGGGGCCGTTCTGCCAACCCTGCCACTTCGTGTGCTTCAGGGTGCAGCGGTCCTCAGTGAGCGAATGTCTCCATGTCCGCCCGGAAACATAGTGGCATGGGGAAGCCAAGGAGGGCTCGAGAGGGGTCAGTTCGGTTGGTCCCTGCCGGTGCGCCATTTCAGGACACCAAGCTGACCGCTCAAAAACACCAGAGGCCTTAGTAGATTTTCTGGCAGCGTGGAAACTTCTGCCAAATATCTCCGATTGGGTCCTACAGACGGTAGAAAAAGGGTACAGAATTCAGTTCGGGGGCACACCCGCCCAAATTCAACAGGGTGGTACCCACGGTAGTCAACCCCGAGCAGGCTCTGGTTATGGAACAAGAAGTACAGACTCTCTTGTGAAAAGAGGCTATAGAGAGGGTCTCTCCCCACAGCAGAGAGTCAGAGTTTTACAGTCGATACTTTATAGTTCCGAAGGAGAATGGAGGGCTGTGTCCCATTCTAGGTCTGCGTCAGCTAAATCGTGCAGTCAAGAAATTAAAATTCAAAATGCTCACTCTGAAACAGATCGTGTGTCAGATCAGGTCCGAGGACTGGTGTGTCACAATAGTTTTAAAGGATGCATATTTTCATGTCTCCATCCTTCCTCAACACAGGAAGTTCCTCATGTTTGCTTTTGGGGGCGAAGCATACCAATATCAGGTTCTTCCGTTCAGCCTAGCATTATCTCCCCGCACATTCACGAAGTGCGTGGATGAAGCTCTGGCTCCTCTGAGACTCCAGGGCATCCGCGTTCTGAACTATATAGACAATTGGCTCATTCTGGCACAGTCGGAACAACTGGCAGTTCAGCATCGAGATGCTGTTCTCATTCACATGAAATTGTTGGGGCTAAATGCAAAGAAAAGTGTGTTATCTCCACTTCAGAGTACCTTTCTGGGTGTAGTGTGAGATTCAAAGACCATGAGGGCTCATCTAGTGCCCGCTCGGGTAAAATCGATCCTCAAAGCAGTAAGCAAGGTGAAGCTAGGCCAGTCACTCACTGTAAGACAGTTTCAGAGTCTACTGGGTTTGATGGCAGCAGCGTCCAACGTGATACCTTTTGGCCTGCTGTACATGAAGCCCTTGCAGTGGTGGCTCAAAACCAAGGGGTTCTCCCCGAGAGGAACTCTGTTTCGCATGATCAAGGTTGCGCAGCGATGCCTTCGTGCCTTGGTTATGTGGAAGGATCCTGTCCCAGGGACCGATGTCGGGAGCTCCTTGTTGTCGCTTGATCAGCTTCACCGGCTGGGGGGCAATCATGAGTGGTCGCTCGGTTCAGGGTCTGTGGAGCAGCCATCAGCTTTCCTGGCACATAAACCAGCTGGAGGTGATGGCTGTGTTCCTGGCACTCAGGCACTTTCTCACAGACCCTTCGTCCGCACAGACAACACAATGGTGGTCTCGAGGTGGTGGAGCTCCTCAGGAATCGCTTCGGGCGAGCTCAGGTGAATTTGTTTGCATCTCAAGAGATGACTCACCGCCTACTGTTTCATTCCCTCACACATCTGGCTCCTCTGGGGCTGGATGCTATGGTACAGATGGCCGAGGCTGCGTCTGTACGCCTTTCCCCCGTGGCACTGCTACCAGGTGTTCTGGAGAGAGTACGCTGGGACGGGGTCCATCTGTTGTTAATAGCCACGTTCTGGCTGGGCCGAGTATGGCTGTCAGATATTGTTTCTCTCCTCGAGGGCCCACTATGGGAAATTCCGGTCAGGAGGGACCTTCTCTCCCAAGCGATGGGGTCAGTTCTGCACCCACGCTCAGAGCTGTGGAAACTGTGGGCTTGGCCTCTGAGCAGGCCCAGCTCATATATTCAGGTCTCTCTACTGAGGTCTGCACTCCAGAGCTCCTTCTACGAGGAGGCTTTATGCCCTGAAATAGATAGTTTTTGTCTCATGGTGTACAAGCCGTTCATTGAATCCAGTTAACTGCCCTGTTGGTTCAGTACTAGAGTTTCTTCAAGAAAAATTATCTTCAGGGTTTCCCCTTCCACCTTGAAGGTATACGTGGCGGCTATCTCTGCTTACCACATTCCTTTAGAAGGTGCATCTGTAGGGAGACACCCGTGGGTAACTCGCTTCCTCCGTGGTACTCTGAGGCTAAGACCTGCGGCACGTTCGAGGATGCCAACCTGGGATCTGGCCGTAGTTTTAGAAGGCCTAACTCTGGCTCCCTTTGAGCCTATTGAAGAGGTGCCAGAGAAATTTCTCACTCTAAAAACTTGTCTCTCAAGAGAGTCTGGGATTTGCAAGCGTTGACAGTTTAACCCTCCTGTCTTGAGTTTGCACCTGGTATGGTGAAAGCATTTCTATTTCCTAAGGAAGGATATGTGCCTATGCGCCACAAATGTGGCAGGTCCCATAATGCTGCAGGCCTTTTCTCCACCTCCTTTTCGAAACCCAGACCAGGACATGTTAAATCTGCTCTGCCCAGTGAGGGCACTAGATGCTTACGTCCACAGAGCTGCCCTATGGCGTAAGTCTGATCACTTGCTTGTGTGTTTTGGGTCCCTTAGTAAGGGGAAGCCCGCATCTAAGCAGATGCTAAGCAAATGGATAGTTGAGGTTATTTTAATCGCTTATGAGTCAGCCGGTCAGCCCTCACCATTAAGGGTCCGAGCCCATTCAACTCGGAGTATGGCTGCTTCTACAGCTTTGCTATCAGGAGTTTCTCTTTAGGAAGTATGTGATGTGGTGGGTTGGTACTCTCCGCACACCTTCGTGAGATTTTATAACCTGGATGTGGACTCTACTCCAGGTTCTCGAGTGCTTGTAACATAGTGTGCGCTACGATTTCACACATACATGCACTTGGGATTATGGCGGCGTGGGTATTGTGTTCCCACAGCCCTTGAAAGGGAACGTCTCAGGTTACGTATGTAACCATGGTTCCCTGAGAGGGAGCGAGACGCTGCGTCGCTTTGCCATACATTTGAAAATTTGCTAAACATCTTCAGTATATACCACAATATCCACATCACATAACGCATGCAGAACATGACTAAACTACAGTATAAGCTTTCCCTAAATTAATATTGCTGATTAAATAGGGCAGGGTACTCCGGGATATTTTATAATATCTGAATCATTTAACAACACAAAACTATTTATTGATTGTAATTTTACTTAATTAATTATTAGCTTTTCATCAACTCACAAACTCCTTTGCAAACTCTAGTTTGAAACTCTGACTAAACTGTCAAACAACTTATCTGGAGTAAAACTGAAACATTACTTTATTCCTGTATAGAGAACCATGCCAGTTTTCAAAAGCCACTTTGACTTGAACTAAAGCCCCCCAGAATAAGAGAAATGGGACGAGAATTAAGGTATGTCACTGATGCATTAAGATCGGAGAGAAGATAGATGTAATTTCACATTTGGAGAATCCTTGCGCAGAAGCAATTATCAAATGACATTAGGATGTGACAGACTGTGGGGGTTATCAAGAGGTCCTTAAGCCCTATAAGACTGTTATAACTTTGCTCAGTTCATCTGAGGACCCAGAGTTGTACCCGCAGCACCTACATCAGCCAGCCTTCACACAGACAGACCACAAGTCCTGATTCGGCGATAAGAATAGAGAAACTGTGTAGGTCAGTCTGCACATAAACGTATAAAAAGTTTAAGATGAGGAAGTTGATGTAGAAAAACAATACAGTTTATCTTTTCTATTCATTAAGGTAACACTTTATAATAAGTATAAAGTAATAAATTACTTACAAACATAGTAAAGTTATGACCCAAGAAAGATCTATGTTATTTTAAAAATCCATTACATATTTGGACCATGGGTGGCGCCATTTTGTTTATGTTCTACGTTGATGATGTAGAATGGTTGCACTCACAATCAACTGGTGCTACCCGTAGCTATTTTTACAACACAACTCGAAAAGTATTTCAGAGTTAAACAACCAATTAATTGCTTTGCAATTGCATTTAAAACACATGTGCACACAAACTCTCACACACACTCACCAACAGATCGGCACGTACACACACACATCCACGCACTGTGTGCACGCACACACACACACACACACGTAATCATTATGAGGACATTCCATAGATGTAATGGTTTTTATACTGTACATTCTATCCCCCTACCCCTAAACCTACCCATAACAGGAAACATTCTGCATTTTTACATTTTTAATAAAACATGGTTTAGTATGTTTTTAAAGCTATTTTTATTATGAGGACACAGGAAATGTCCTCATAAACCACGTTTACGTCGTAATACCAGTGTAATACCCATGTCATTATACAAATTTGTGTCACATAAACAAGCACACACACACACACACAAACACATACATCCACACACGGTGCGCGCACACACACTCAATCAGCGGTAATACATGAGGGTTGACTTGCCTAATTTGTCACCGAGTTCCGATTCGGCAGGCCAGCACTCTCCCTGGCTGAATCCGAAATCGCCCCCTAAACCCTCATTCCCTACTTTAGTCCACTAATACAGTTCACTTGAAGGAGTGAATGAAAACCAGTGTGGGAAGTCGAGCAGCCATTGAGTGTACTGTTGGATTGAATGAGTGCATTCGAACATGTTCACTATGGTTTCGGACACCATTACAAATGGCTGTCCCCTTAAATAGTGCCCTAAGTAGTGGGTATAGGGGGCGATTTCGGGTTCAGCCCCTGTCGTGGAGACTGACGAGGGCAGTCCATAATACATCTCGATTAAGACAGAGCAGTCTGTCAGGTGTGTGTGTGTGTGTGTGTGTGTGTGTGTGTGTGTGTGATTCAAGATTCAAGATTCAAGATTCAAGAGTTTTATTTGTCACATACACAGTTATATACAGAATATACAACCGGCAGTGAAATGTAAACAGGTCCGCTCCATGGTGTGTGTGTGTGTGTGTGTGTGTGTGTGTGTGTAACCCAGTGTAGGTTATGAAGAACATTAAAACCTGTTTACCAGGTATGGGGTATATATAAGGTTTTATGATCCAGATCGTATCATAACCGTGTCTGTGTGCTCAGCTGACATACTTATGTACTGCCCCTTTAAAAGTTGAGATAAACCATAAAGTTTGTTTGGGACGTACTTGCTATAATGTGCTTTTACCCAGCATGTTTGTTCCTTCTTTGTCGATTGGTTGTTGTTTTACTTATTCCCACCCCTGTGAACATAAGGGTTAATTCTGATTGGATAGAGGGGGGATTGACAAAAAAGAGAGAGTGTTATGATGCGGCTGAGAGGTTTTTTTTGAGAAAAAAAAAATAGGAGCGATACCCACTCAATAAGTGCGTTAAGGACAGTTATTTTCAGTGACTTAAGGTAGTGGAGACTATCATTTTCTGTGTTTTGTTTTATACTCTGCGTACGGTAGAGTCGGATCTGATGCTACTGCAGTTAAGACTGAGGGAGAGAAGAAAACAGCCACCCACTTTCTTAGCATTGCTAAATGAAATCAAAGAAGCTGAGGAGAACGAAGCTGCTCACCATAAAATCAAGGCATCTGTGAAGCACATACAGTTGAAACAAGATGATAAACTAGACTCCTCGGTGATCAGACATTCAGGAGCTAAGATCCAGATTCTGGGAAGATTCTAACACAGTTTATGTTTCTTCCATGAGGGTTGATCCAAAAGACAAGCAGGAGAAGAAAAGAGCTGATACCCATGGAGAGTCTGAAGTACAAGCGTTAAAGAGGCAAGTTCAACAACTTCAACAACAGCTAGCAGTCATGAGTATTAGCTCCACTACTCACTCACACCAAGCTCAGTCACATCCAAGTTTTGTTCCAGTATCATATGGAGAAAAGCCAGTAAAGCACAAAGATGATTTCTTTTGTTATCGGTGCGGAGAGGATGGACACATCGCTACCAAATGTCAATCGCCTGAAAATACCTTCCAAGTAATACAGAAGTTGTTACGTGCTCTACGAAAAGCTAAGACTGAAAGCAACCCTGTGACCGGAAACCGTGCTACCTCTAGCAGCCAAGACTGTTTCTCTAAGAAGAGCCACACTGAGGTCTATGAGGTGAGTCGTCTTCCCATAGGATTAGTGGGCCCTGCCTCAACCATTTCAGTGGAGCTGAATGGATGTCCGTGTCAAGCTTTACTGGACAGTGGGTCCCAGGTCACTATTGTATTCGACCAGTGGTATTCCAAATACATTCCCCAGATACCCATCCATCCGCTCACTGGATTGTCCATTTGGGGACTGAGCTCTTGTAGTTATCCATATAAGGATCATAGTGGATGTTTTGCTTCCTGTTTCCCTCACTGGGGTGAAAGAGTCAGTTTCCATTCTCGCTTTGGTCTGCCCTGAACCTCAAGGTCCCCTGCAGGTTCCAGTAATAATCGGCACCAATGCAAGCTTCTTTCAACGTCTGACCATGCTTAGTCAGGACTCTGGTGTATCAAACCAAGCACACTCCCTGAGGATTCAGTCGTCCCTCCTCAAACCGGGTTTACAGCAGGTCCAGGGAAGAGAGGACGTTCCAGAGTCAGCTGAGGGACAAGTCAAGTGGAAGGGGCCAGGAGTCCTAACTATCCCTCCAAGAAGTGAAAGGTATGCAGTGTGTAAAGTGGAGTATGAGGAGCCACTGAGAAAATACGTTTTTCTGGTGGAAAATCCAATGGATAGTCAACTTCCAGCTGGACTGTTTATCCCTCCAACCGTTCTGTATTCTTCTTCCATTGATGTGAACAACTTCAGAGTGCTGGTCTGCAATGAGACCTTTAAAGACATCAGCCTCCCTACTGACACAGTCATTGCTAAAGTCTTTGCCACTGATACAGTCACAGTTACTTCAGATGCTCTGACTGATCCGAAGAGGATAAATCCCAAAGTATTCAAGTTCAGTAACTCTCCTATACCAGCTGATTGGGAAAAAAGGCTTAGGGAGAAGTTAGCTGAGCACGGAAATGTGTTTTCCCTTGAGGAATGGGATGTGGGAAGAGCCAAAGGCGTGAAACATAATATCAGACTGAGTGACAGCCGACCATTTAGGGAACGATCCAGACGTGTTGCACCTGCAGACATTGATGACGTGAGGCGGCACTTAAAAGACCTGTTGGCTGCAGGAGTCATAACAGAATCCAGGAGCCCTTATGCCTCGCCCATAGTATTCCTCGGAAGAAAAATGGAACCATCCATATGTGCATAGACTACCGGACCTTGAATTCCAGAACAATTCCTGACCAATACACCACTCCCAGGATTGATGATGCTTTGGACTGTCTTGTCTGGAAGTAAATGGTTCTCTGTCTTAGACCTGCGTAGTGGCTATTACCAAATTGAGATGGCTGACGAGGAAAAGGAAAAAACAGCCTTCATCTGTCCACTGGGGTTTTACCAGTTTGAACGCATGCCACAGAGGATCACTGGGGCTCCAGCCACCTTTCAGCGGCTAATGGAGAGAGCTGTTGGAGATATGCATCTTCTCCAGGTCATTGTGTATCTGGATGACCTCATTGTCTTTGGGCGTACGTTAGAAGAGCATGAGGAAAGGCTGTTGAAAGTGTTGGATCGGCTGGAAGAATATGGGCTCAAAGTGTCTATAGATAAGTGCCAGTTTTGTCAGCCGCAAGTCAAATATGTGGGACACATTGTATCTGCTGCAGGGATAGCTCCTGATCCTGAGAAGGTGAATGCCGTGTCTCACTGGAAGATGCCGCATGATTTGAAGTCCTTGAGGTCCTTTCTAGGATTTTGTGGTTTCTACCGGCGTTTTATTAAGAACTACTCTGCCATAGTGAGACCCCTGACAGACTTGACCAAAGGTTATCCCCCTGTCAAAAGTCAAAGTAAAGCTGTACTAAAAGGCAAGTACTACCATGAGTCAGAGCCGTTTGGTGAGCGCTGGGACCAAAGGTGTACAGAGGCCTTTCACAACATCATCTATTGCCTTACACATGCTCCAGTACTGCCTATGCAGATCCAGCTAAGCCCTATGTTCTACATGTCGACACAAGCCTGAGTGGTTTAGGTGCCGTGTTGAATCAAGAACATTCAGACGGACTGAGACCTGTCGCTCATGCCAGCCGTAAGCTGAGTGCTGCTGAACGCCACTATCCCATTCATCAGTTGGAATTCCTGGCACTCAAGTGGGCTGTTGTGGATAAATTCCACGATTACTTGTACGTGGCAAAGTTCACAGTTAGGACGGATAACAACCCCCTCACCTACGTTCTGACAAGCGCTAAGCTTAGTGCTACTGGACATCGGTGGCTGGCAGCCTTAGCCACTTATGACTTTAGCCTTCAGTACAAGCCAGGGCGTCATAACATTGATGCAGACATTCTGTCACGCTATCACTCACACACTCAACTGTCGCAAGAATGGGTGGAGATCCGGAGTAAGGGCCATCTGTCAGTTTGCCGATACTCACCACTCCGATGAATCCTGTAGTAGGCTGGTGGATCAGTTGGGTGTTACTCCGGAAGTCATTCCCACTGTGTATGTTTGTCCAGTACAGTTGGAAATGGGACACAAGGAGCAGTTGTCCAACTCTGAATTGAAGCTAGCTCAAGAGCAAGACCCTATCATCAGACAGGTCAAACAGGATGTGGAGAAAGGGCATGTTCTTACCACTACAAAGAGCTGTAACCCCATGGAGACTCTCTTTCGGCAGCAATGTGCGAAGTTGAACATTCATCACAACCTATTGTATCGAATTATGAAAAGCACCTGTGGGAGAGAAAGACAGCAGTTAGTTTTACCAAAAAAGTACCGTGCCCAGGTGCTGCATTCTCTTCATGACGAGGTAGGTCATCTTGGAATTGAGAGAACCACCAAACTTTGCAAAGATCGTTTCTACTGGCCGCGAATGAATAAAGATGTGGAGCAGTATGTGAAGGAATGTGGACGGTGTATCGCTAGGAAGACTTTACCTCAAAGGTCTGCTTACCTGAATAACATTACGAGCAGTGGCCCACTGGATCTGGTCTGCATCGATTTCCTGTCTATTGAACCTGACTCAAAGGGAATCTCCAACGTCCTGGTCATCACAGATCATTTCACCCGCTATGCTCAGGCCTATACTGCAAGAGACCAGAAAGCATTAATAGTGGCCAAGATACTGGTTGAAAAGTTCTTTGTACACTATGGTTTGCCAGCGCGCATCCACTCCGACCAGGGGTGTGACTTTGAAAGTAGGCTCATCAAAGAACTCCTGGGAATCCTGGGAATTCGTAAGTCCCGGACATCGCCATACCACCCTCAAGGAGACCCACAGCCAGAGCGTTTCAATCAAACTCTTCTTTCCATGCTGGGTACCCTGGAACCTGCCCAGAATGCATGCATACAACTGTACCAAAAATGAAGCAACGGGTTACTCGCCTTATTATCTGTTGTTTGGGAGAGAGGCTCGTCTTCCAGTAGACATATGCTTTGGGACTTCAGCAGCTGGTGAGAGTGGGATGAAACATCAGCAGTATATTGAGAGAATGAGAAAAGAACTGCAGCATGCATACCAGTTAGCCTCTGAGAGTTCTCTGAAGACACAGCAAAGGAATAAGAGACTGTACGACCGTAGAGTGAAACATCGTACTTTGGAGAAAGGAGATCGGGTACTTATTAAGAACCTGGCCATCACAGGAAAGCACAAATTACAGGATCGCTGGAACTCCTTACCCTACCTTGTCATTGAGAAGCTGCCCAACTTACCTGTGTATAGGGTAAAACCTGAGACGGGCACAGGGAATGTCAGGACGTTGCACAGAGACCATTTGTTGGAGATCTATTGGAGATAGAGTAAAGATGTACTTACCTAATGAGAGGATGGATGTCCAGCGTCCAGTGGTAACCAGGGCGAGAGATGTGGAGAGAACACAAAGAGAACAATCAGCACAAGATAGTTTTGATTCCATAGATCACTCTGATAGTGATGACAGTAGTGTGTGTGAGTACTTCCCAGTTCCACAGAGGAGACCATCCAGGCAGATCCTAACCCCATCTTCAAACACAGAGAATGTAGAGATCCATAAAAGCCCTGAAAGAAGTTGAAGTTGAAGTTGAAGTTTATTTGTCATTACACATGTACAAGTACAGTATAACGAAATGAAGTTTGGAGCAAGCCTCCGGGCCGAAACCGATTATTCAGGCGCCGCCCTACGCTCTCCAGAAATACAAGAATGCAATTTAGCAAGCATTACATAGCAAACACAACAAAACATAAACATAAACATGACACAGTACACGTGGTCACGTGGTGGGATTTTTTGTATGGAGTGGGAGAGGAGATAGATAACAGACAGGCAGACGGATGGGGCGGGTAGGGAATAAGGTCGGTATGTATGTATGGTGCAGTGAGTCTGAGATTGTGTTGTGTGAGAATGTTAGCCATAACTTCAGATGTTTTCGAGTTCAGTTCTATGGTTTGTCCTTGAAGGGAGATAAGGCAGTGCACAGGGAAGATAGCAGACAGCTGCCCGGCTGACCTCCCAACCGAGAGATAGGGACCAAGTGAGGTTCGTTGGGCTAGTTGATTAGGTCAGGCAAATACAATTTATTATTTTTAATACATTTGATGATCTTGGTAATTTGTCCGGATCATAATCAATCAATCAGATCTGGTCCTCAGCATTCGCGTCCGGTCTGTGCAGTTTCCCTAGACATTACGTCCAGCCTCATGGCCAGACCGGTTACAGTCCGTAAAAGTTCACCGATCTGACCCCCGATAGAGCCCACTCTACCCTGCGTATCCGCAGTCCGGACTGCGTTGTTACGGTTCAGTTCCTCAATTCCTATCACTTTCTGATCTAATTCCTTCAGACGGTCACACACAACCCGAAGCATTCTTTAATTTCCACAGACAGCGGCTGGGTGAATTTGCTTGCAGCTGTCTTACCAATCTTCCGATAGGTCAGGGCAATCCCAAAGCCAAAAATAGGAACCCGCCATCAATAATCCAATCATGTATAAATCTTCCGCATCCTCCACGGACAGAGCCTCCAGGCACAGGACTTGCCAGTTGTTCCATGCGTCCCTCACGTACCCTGCAGCAAAGGTCCCGTCCGGGCAGGTGGGTTCTCCCGGGGCACCCTTCCTTAGTGAGAAAATCTTGTCGATCGCGCTGATTGACCAGTTAATCAATTCCATTTCAGTATTTTCAGGAGTCCAGCAAAGCAGCAGTCAGAGAAGAGAAGAGACGAAACACTAGACAAAACAAAACAGCGCGAGAGCCAGCAGGGAGCAGAGAGAAAAACACGTCTGCACGGATTGAAGGACAGAAAGGAAAGTTATATATAAGGTTTTATGATCCAGATCGTATCATAACCGTGTCTGTGTGCTCAGCTGACATACTTATGTACTGTCCCTTTAAAAGTTGAGATAAACCATAAAGTTTGTTTGGGACGTACTTGCTATAATGTGCCCAGCATGTTTGTTCCTTCTTTGTCGATTGGTTGTTGTTTTACTTATTCCCGCCCCTGTGAATATAAAGGTTAATTCTGATTGGATAGAGGGGGGATTGACAAAAAAAAAAAAGAGAGCGTTATGATGCGGCTGAGAGTTATTGAGAAAAAAAATAGGAGCGATACCCACTCAATAAGTGCGTTAAGGATAGTTATTTTCATGATGTGATGATAATGATAGTGGAGACTATCATTTTCTGTGTTTTGTTTTATACTCTGCACAAGAGTAGTAACGTACATTTGTTCTTCTGAGCTAGCTTTTCAGCCCTGCACAAAGCTTGATTCATTAAAGTGACTGCGAGCGAGAAAGCGGACGGATAACTGGATTTTGATTGCAAACAGTCAGTTGAGTCTAGTTTTGTGGTCCAGAAAGTTTTCAGAGAACTGAGAAACTCTGCATCAGGCCCACTCTTAATCCATTCTGCCGA
Source organism: Paracanthobrama guichenoti (assembly GCA_018749465.1). Classification (NCBI taxonomy): domain Eukaryota; kingdom Metazoa; phylum Chordata; class Actinopteri; order Cypriniformes; family Gobionidae; genus Paracanthobrama; species Paracanthobrama guichenoti. Next base: position 4,555,989 of record CM031956.1, on the reverse strand, counting down.
CCACCGAGAGGAGTGCGCCACCATTCTGCCGACCGCCAAGAGGAGCGTGCCGCCATTCTGCCGAGGGACGCGTATTTCGGATGCCTTAAAATTCCAGGGCTCAGGTGATCTTTTGTATTATTTTGGCTCATTTGAGTGAAGAGGCCATTTGCTGTTTTCAAGGCCCCAACGCTCCCCAGCAATGTTACAGGCCTGCAACGGGGTGGGTTGTGTGACTTGTGTGTGTGTTTGTGTGTGTGGGCCCACGTTTGTATATCGTGACTGTCCTCTATTTGTTCTCTCTACTTACTTGTAGTACGTGAAGTTTGGCGTTTCATACTGTTGCATGGTGTTATTGAAACGTACCAAATGTGTTAAGGGGTTTTGAATTTTTTCCTCATCTCATTCAACCTGTGACTGCGGTTATTTCTATTGTTATTTAAGTACCATTTGATGTGAAAGCCAGTCACTTGGTTTATATGAAATTTCACTGAGACTGAAAAGTACTTAGCTGGTATTTTGAGAGGTATTGGGCATATGTAAAATACACAACAGATGTGTTGAAATTTCATTAATCTTTATTGAATCAGTTCATTTATTTCATATTTTCCATTTTTATAGATAAATAAACCCCAGTGTTAACTTCTTTAAACCTTCCTTTTGTCTTGCTTGAGGTTATTCTTTGTTGGGTAATTTCTACTCTGTTTAAGAATATTTCTTTAGAAGCATAAATATATTTAATCAGGGTTGCAGTAGTCCTATAGGGTAATAAGAGGAATATTAATATAGTCGGGAGACACTCTGTTAGAACCCGGTGCTCCACCCTATTTAAGGTTAAGGGTAGGGGGCGCTACGTGTGTGTGTGTGTGTGTGTGTGTGTGTGTGTGTGTGTGTGTGTGTGTGTGTGTGTGTGTGTGTGTGTGTGTGTGTGTTTTAAATGCAATTACAAAGCAGTTAATAGGTTTTGTTTAACTCTGAAACACTTTCGAGTTGTGTTAGAAATAGCTAAATATAGCTACAGGTAGCGCCAGTTGATTGCGAGTGCAACCATTCTACGTCACGTAAACAAAATGGCGCCACCCATTGTCCAAATATGTAATGGATTTTTTAAATAACGTAGATCTTTCATGGGTTTTCTACTACATATTTCAGTAAGAGACATAATTTATGTTATATTAAGCCATACAAGTCTTAACACCAGGGTATCCCTTTAAATAAGGTTTGTTTGTTTTGTTTTGTTTTGTTTTTTTTTGCATCACTCAGAAGGGTTTATTCTGCTATAACAACCAGCTGGATGTACACTAAACTGCTTATTACATGGCTACTTGCCACATAAATAAATAACTAGACATGAAATATTGATCGGAGTCGAAATATTTTATTAGCTCTATTTATTAGCTCTTTAAACGCAAAGCGGCAAGTTCAAACTATACGGACATTTAACGGATACAGTATAGTCAAATCACTTATTACATGGTATTTCACCACATATATAATTATGGGGATAAGAGATATTGATTTGAGATGAAACCGTTTTAAAATCGCACCTGTTTGTTATCTAAAATACAAGATGACAATTAATTAATTGTACATAAAATATCGATTTGAGTTTAAATATTTTATTAGCTCACCAAACACAAAACTTCCACAAGAAAAAAACATTTTTAGCCCGTGTAAAGCGGCGACTTCAGTGACGGTTACTTGGATGAGCCTGTTATCAGTTTTTACCGGTTGTTATAAATTATTATTGCCCAATCAGAATCAAGTATTCTACAGAGCTGTGTAATAAGCTTTGTTAACAACTTAAGTGTTTAGGTCACGGAAAATGTTATCAATTAAGTGCTTTAAGCCAACCTTTATTAGACATCAATTGCATTAGTGTTAAAAAATTGTTTTGTGTGATGGATAGGTTTATGGGTTGGTTTAGTGTAATGGGATAGAATATAAAGTTTGTACAGTATAAAAAACATTATGCCTTTGGAAATTCCCCATAAAATATGAAAATCAGGTGTGTGTGTGTGTGTGTGTTTAGTGTTCATGTTTTTCTATCCCAGTGGGAACTTCAACCTCAATGCACACAGATTCATGGGGACTCATGTCACTGTGGGGACCTAAATTGAGGTCCCCATGAGGAAACAAGCTTATAAATCAAACAGAATAGTTTATTTAAAAATGCAGAAAGTTTTGTGTGATGGGTTTAAGGGTATAGTTTGCATGTGCGTGCGCGTGTGTGTGTGTGATGTATTTGTAAATATTTGAAGAGACACTGAATATTGTCATGACAGACTGGAGAACACAGAGGTTAGTGAGCGGTGACAAGTTTATTGGAGTCAGGCAGCGAAACAGTGAACTGGTGAATGGGTGCAAACACAGGGAAGGTGCGAGGCTTAGCTGGAGTGGTGAACACGGAAGACAACACGAAGGAACTTGGGAGCGTGGAATCTCGGGGATCCCGGAAGTAGAGTTTGCGAAGACTCGTAGGAGGCGAAGAGTAGCGGGACAGTCTGAGTAAAGTGCGCTGAGACCAGACACTGAGTGTGGGGTGAGGGCTGGTGATAAAGGCTTCAGTGATGGGAAACAGGTGCGGGTGCTCAGTACTCAGGTGATTGGGAACGAGTGGGCGGAACGTGGGAGTCTGGAGCAGAGGGCGTGGCTGAGTCCGTGACAAATATAATATTGACACTGATATTTTTTGCTTCATTCCAACTTTGCATCACAGGAATAAATTACTTTAAAATATATTATCATTAATAGTATATTATATTTTTATTATTAATGTATTATTATTTAAAAAAATATTAAAACACTTATTTTATCATAAATCATAATATTTCACAGATTGGGGATCACTCAATCAGTTTGTTTCTTATTTTAATTATATTTGTATATATAAACTATGATCTGCTAAATAACCAATTTCTTTTATTAATCACTGATGTCAGACTTGCTATAACTAACTGTCTGTGTCACTGTCTTTTATGAAATCATGGCTTATGAATCTGCATATCCTGTCATCACTCATTATGACGAGTCATCATCACCCTCTGAAAGCCTAAGTGAAGAGAGCAGCTCCTGTAAGAGAAACACAGGGAGAGAAAGACTAGTGATGAGAATGACTCTGAACACAGTCACTGACTCTTGTGTTCAGGTTGTTTTCCATGAAAATATGTAAAAGAGGCCAGCTAGTAAGAACCGTGTGAGTAAACCTCACTCCCCTGATTAAGAAAACATCTTGGAGCACTGCTTCAAGAGGCGCTCTAGTGATTGATGTTAGAGGCCGTCTTTAAGCATTCTTGTTAGGGCGGCCACCTTCCATGCCGGAGTGAGAAGAACTGTAGGGGTTACATTGGTGCTGTGACCCGGATGGGACTGAGGTTTAGGGGGTGATTGTAATCTAGGCCAGCAAGTAAAAGCTGTGTGTTTAAACCTCACTCCCCTGATTAAGAAAACATCTTGGAGCACTGCTTTCTGGTAAGACCTTTGTTAAGTAATCCCCAGAAGGTGCTCTTTGGTTGGGTTTGAAACTTGTATTTCTAGAAAAAAAAATATCAAGAAAAACAAAGTCACTTTTTCCAGTGCAAAAAGGTTAAAAAGCCTTTATTCCTCGCTTGCCTGATCTGAAGAGGTGCACTAGCGACTGACGCTAGAAGCTGCTGTCTTTAGCATCCTTGTCAGCGCACCTGTGCACTCTCCCATGCCAGAGATTATTAAATGAGCCTATCACACGAGTAGCAGTGCGATATGGCTGTATGTCAGCACGGTTATGATTCTGCCGTATAGGTAATCACTGATATACAGCCATATCACATTTATACAACAGGTCGATGGCACGAGGGAGTAAATAAATCAGAAACAACAACAATGGAGTGTCTTTAAAATCTCTTTTGTGCAGAACACTTCCTTCCGTCACAGATTCAAATCTCAAATTGACAGTTTGACAGTCGAGCCCAAGCCTCCAAAACATCACTTTAGAACTAGAAACGAAGGAACGTTGAGTCGCTTCATTGAAGCTTATTGTATTATGTAGAGTATTATGAGAGAGAGATTGACTAAACAAGTGCATTACCTGCATCTGATAAAGCATTCATTCTTCAGGTCGATGTCCATAATATCCATTATAAAAAAAGGAAAGCAATATCTTTGTCTTTGTCCTTTTAAAAGTTTGAGAGCTGAAACAACTTCCTTGTTTACAACCAGTCACTCATAAAGACGGTCTTTGCCACCATCTAATGGTTTAATAATGTAACTGTCACTGAAGTCGACTATTGCAATCACTGACGAACCCTTTCTCAATACCAAATATGGCATATTTATATAAAATCATATTTATTGAACAATAAGATTTATATTAACTAAAGCCATTATAAAAGACAATAGGAAATAACACAAGCAAACAATGCAGTCAGACGTACAAAAACAGCGCTCTAGTACAGGATTTAAGTTAAATATAGCCTAAATATAGTTAGAGAACTTCATTTTCCCCTTAACCAAAATTGATTTGCTCTGTAACAGCTTGCCCGTTTGATATACCCCAAATTAATTATATCTGTTTAACCGCTATCTACATACAGTAAGAGCCAGTGGCAAATTCCCGAAGGACTGGCTGAGATGAAGTTGTTCTCTGTGGGTACATGAGCACTGAACGGCCACTGACGGCCTGGTGTCTGAACAAATTGTAAAATAGGAGTCACATATTTGAGGTCCAAATAACTACATTCTCACCTAAAAAAAAACTGTTAAAACTACATTAGTGACACAACAACAGTAGTATTTGTAAAACTTATGGTGAATTTGCTCAACCGCCATGACAGTAGCCGAAAGCGGAGTGATACAAACGGTGAAATGGTTTGAGTGCTGATATCACTAGAATATTGCATGGCTGGAAAAGGCTCTCAGCCAATCAGATTCAAGAACCTGAAAGAACTGTTGTATAAAGACCAGATAACATTGAACGAATGTTCTAGTAATGTTACTGGAGGATAACTTTGCCAGAACATTCTAAGAACCTTCCCTGTAAGCTGGATAGTTATTGGAGAAAAAAAAAACAGGATTTGAAAGTCGACTGAGTTTCCTGGTGTGGGTGATCACTGTTTAGATCTCTCGTTGCAATTCCCATTTCCACAGTAACAGTTATTTCTCTGATTTGAGTTTCTTGCTTCAGGGTTACTGGTAGCAATTTTATAAACCAACAAGACGCTTTTAGCAAGCAGCAATTCAAAAAAACAAAAACTTTCTCCTAAACTCTTCTAAAACACTGTTCAAACTCACTTGTTTATTTAATCTACTTCACTTCTGCTCCTGCAGGTCCTGTAATTCTAAATGATCCTGAAGGCCTTTATTGGCTTTTTCAGGTGCGTATAGCCTCCATGGCAGGATGGCCATGATGTGACGAGTCTCTGCCGTGACTTGTGAACTAAACTTTAACAAACATAAACTTACCAACAATGGGTTACACAAACAAAGATAGACAGGGAACAATTGAAATATGAGGACTATACAGAGAAGGCTTGTTTGACTTCATGCAGCGCTGCACAGACCGATCGGCGGCTGACTTGAAGCAGTGCATGCCGGTTGGAAATTGTCCGACTTGAGGCAGCGGAGATGCCACGTGACTGTGACGTATGTCAACAAAGTGCCACAAGAGCGATTCAAGAGCAGCCGGCTGGTGCATTCTGCACAGTTTCTCCAGAGCGACTGCACGAGCGCTGATGATGATACAGCTGATCCACGATTGGTTCTGATGATGACACAACTGTTCCACGATTGGCTCTGATGACGACACAGCTGTTCCACGATTGGCCGGATTCACCACATGACAGCGATCATATGTGTTTCGTGTTTATTCTAAAACCTTCAGCTCCAGATGCTCACAAATGTTTTTTTTTTTTTCTCAAATTTTTTTTTTTTTTTTTTTTTTTAAACATATAGTCTCGATGTTATATTGTCATGTTTATCAAAATAAAACTGATTAAAAAAAAAATGTAGACCCTACTTCATTGATAATACAGGCTTATGTTGAACTTTATTCTTATACAAGCAGACACTGTATTAAGCAGTACATAAAGTATTGAATGAAAATGTCTTCTGGGTTGTAGGTTGTAGTCTTCTGTAACAGGTAGACAAAATGCACAAAAACTAAGGCTATGTGATATTCCACGACAACAGATGAATGGCTGCAACAATAAAATATGTGTGAATATGGGGAGTGTATGTGCATATTGTGTGTGTTTGTGCATGCACATCTGTGCGTTTGTTTGTGCATGTCTGTATGTGCACATTCATATGTGTGTGTGTGTGAGAGAGAGAGAGCAAATTAACATAAACAGGCATTCTGTAGAATTATTAAAATCACAAAAATTTTCTTAGTTGTATGTAAGTGGATAATTGTTTCAAAACACGTGTTACAACCTACCCCACCACTGTCACCCATTGTTTAGCTAGCTGTATTAGCATGGTGCTTTGAAATTAGCAGGAGGTTGATACACCATTCTTTACTATAGAAACTACACTTTGACCTGATATAACTCGTACAACATTATCTACAACGGTAGAATTACTAAACAAAATATTATCTTGTTTTTTTGTTTGTTTGTTTTTTTACCTCAGAATTAGATGTTCTGCTGTAGCTTCAGGAGATATAGCAACACAGACTGGAAAACCTCCATGTGGGATGGTAAAGGAAGCCAGAGGAAAGTGAAACTGTCATATGACTCCTATCTTATCTGTGATTTGTGGAATTGTTAGTGTTACAACTCTCCCCTTGTTACAACTAGCAATACCCAGTCTCCCGTACATAGATTTAAATACCCTGAAAACTTTTCCTCCAATGCCATTCTTAATGAGAGTGAAATACTATGCATAGAAGACTATGCTGGATGCTATCAAAAGCTTTGGAGAAATCAATAAATATACAGTGCATCTTTCCTTAGTGACTAATGACTGACAAGGAAGACCAGTGAACGATCAAGACAACAAATCAATCACAAAACAGAACAGAGAAACACATGACCTGAACAACCAACCAATCAAACCGATCGGCGGGTGACTTAAAGCAATGCATGCCAGTTAGAAATTTTGTCTGACTTGAAGCAGCACTGACGCCACGTGACTGTGACGTATGTCAACAAAGTGCCGCAAGAGCGATTTGAGAGCAGCCGGCTGGTGCATTCTGCGCAGCTTCTCCAGAGCTACTGCACGAGTGCTTATGACACAGCTGATCCACGATTGGCCGGATTCACCACATGAAAGCGATCACGTGTGTTTCGTGTTTATTCTAAAACCTTCAGTTCCACTAATGCTCACATATAATTTTTTTATAACGGTAAACCTCTTTTCATGTAGTTGTGATGTTATATTGGGTCATGTTTATCAAAATAAAACTGATAAAAAACATAGACCCCACTTCATTGATAGTGTAGGCTTAGGTTGAACTTTATTCTTATACAAATAGATGCTGTATTATGCAGTACATAAAGTATTGAATGAAAATGTCTTCTGAAACATCTGTGTATTTAGATATATTGCATTTATTTCACTTCATCTGTGATAAAGTATGCAAACACAGCACGTCCGACTTCACGTCTCCGTTTGCAGCTCCTCCCCGCCTGCACGCGGCTACTCTCGTCGATCGGTTAAATCCAGCCGCAGCCAATGTTGAAAACGCCTAACATTACACGAGGGCAAGGAATCACATGACAAGGAACCAGGAAACATGACTTTGAGAATTACAAAATAAAAGACATGAAAACATAAATATGAGCCAAAACAAAACATGACAAATATTTTTTTCTGATTGCACATTGACACACAATGAATATCTTTACATAATTCAATTTATTTTAAATAAGCAAAATAATTTCAGAGTTTAGGATTGAAAGTCTGGGTCTTGGATGAGGCACAATCAATAAAAACAATAGATTTGTGCTTACGAAAAACATCAAAGTAAATAATGGAACTTGTTTTAAAGTTTCAATGTGACTTTCAATTGAGGAAAAATAAATAAATAAATAAATATCTTTAAATAAAAATCTCCCCTGGGACATGCTGGCCACAGTTGAAGAAATAACATCTCGGTTACGTATGTAACCCTCGTTCCCTGAAGGAGGGAACGGAGACGCCACGCCGGAGTACCGACGAATAGGAATCTCGCTCGCGAGAGCCAATCTACTTCGAGTATAACTAAAACGAGCCAATGCACATTGGCATGCAATGATTGCACCAGGTGCTCATGCCACGCTGTGCGGGTATAAATGAGACACAGGTGATTTCATCAAATTAGCCTTTTGCTGAGGAGCCGAGTAGGTAGGCCGGCACCCCAGCAGGGTACAGAGGACATGGCGACGGACGTGGCGTCTCCGTTCCTCCTTCAGGGAACGAGGGTTACATACGTAACCGAGACGTTCCCATTCAGTCGGTCACTCTCGACGCCACGTCGGAGTACCGACGAATAGGAATCCCTACCAAAGTGCCATGGCCTCTGCCCCCTTCCAGTGCCCAGTGTGAGCCGCCTGAGCTCTCTTACCTGATGAGACGGGCTCACACCAGGAAGTCCACCACTGCTGTTCCGCATGACCCTGCTCAGTGATTATTGGATAACACTGGGAAAGCGTGCCTAGAAAAGGGGCCGCTGCGGAGCCCACATCGTACCCCGGAGGAGTTATGTGGAGTACAAAGCTGAGCCGTAGCCCGCAAGGGAGGAGGGGGCTCAGTCCCGGTGACGGGAAGGCTCTCCCAAGGGAAAGACACGGGCTTCCCGTAGGAGCGACCGTGGAAGAATATATGGGATCCCTGCAGGGTCACTCATATAAGCCCAGCCCATTACCGGTTCTCAAGGATTCAGCGGCAAGGGGCCTGATGCCCGACGTTCCGCGACGTCCGACACCGAGGGAGATGGAGGACTCACAGAGTTTGCTTCTGGAGAATAAGAGCGCCGGAGTGCAGCAAGCCGACAAGAGCCGGGGCCTCTCAGTGCTTCTACCTGTTTGAGGTGAGAACACAGGAGGAGACCGGCTCTACACGTAGGCTATAGAATCTAGCGAACGTGTTGGGTGTCGCACAGCCCGCAGCTCTACAGATGTCTGACAGTGAGGCGCCACGTGCCAGCGCCCAGGAGGATGCAACACTTCTAGTAGAGTGTGCTCGCACCCCGAGCGGACAGGGCACACCTTGTGCTTGGTAAGCCAAGGTGATGGCATCCACTATCCAGTAGGCCATCCTCTGCTTGGAGACAGCCTTTCCCTTCTGCTGGCCTCCGTGACAGACAAAGAGCTGATCTGAGGTTCTGAAGCTTTGAGATCTATCCACGTAGATCCGCAGAGCGCGGACGGGACAGAGCAAAGCTAGGGCTGGGTCTGCCTCCTCCGGGGGCAGCGCTTGCAGGTTCACCACCTGGTCCCTGAAGGGAGTGGTAGGAACCTTGGGCACATAGCCAGGCCGGGGCCTTAGTACCACGTGGGTATTTCCCGGCCCGAACTCTAGGCACGATTCGTCGACCGAAAATGCCTGCAGGTCCCCTACCCTCTTGATGGAGGCCAATGCAGCCAACAGCAAAGTCTTCATAGACAGAATCTTTAGCTCTGCTGACTGCAAAGGCTCGAATGGGGCATTCTGGAGTGCTCGGAGCACCAGAGCAAGATCCCAAGAGGGTATGGAGGGGGTCGAGGAGGATTTAACCGTCTCGCCCCTAAGGAACCTGACGACCAGGTCGTGCTTCCCAACCGCCTTACCTTCTACGTGGTCGTGATAGGCGGATATAGCAGCAACATAGACCTTGAGGGTGGAGGGGACAGCCTACGCTCCAACCCTTGTTGCAGGAAGGAAAGCACAGACGCGATCGAACATCTTCGGGGTCTTCGGCGAGAAGAACACCACTCGACGAACAGGTTCCACTTCGAGGCGTAAGCCTGTCTTGTAGACAGTGCGTGCCGAAGTGATGGTGTTAACTACCTCTTGGGGTAAGTCACCTAGAACCTCCGCGTCCCGTCCAGGAGCCAGACATGAAGCTTCCACAGGTCTGGACGCTGGTGCCACAGGGGTGCCCGTCTCTGAGTCAGAAGGTCCTTCCTCAGAGGAATCGGCCAAGGAGGGGCTGTCGCGAGGAGCATAAGTTCCGGGAACCAGGTCGGTTGGGCCAGCACGGCGCCACCAACAGGACCTGCTCCTCGTCCTCCTGACCTTGCACAGTGTCTGTGCAAGTAGGCTCACTGGGGGAAACGCATATTTGCGCAGCCCCTGGGGCCAGCTGTGCGCAAGGGCATCCGTGCCGAGTGTACCCTCGGTCAGCGAATAGAACCACTGGCAGTGGGACGTTTCTGGGGAAGCAAACAGGTCGACCTGTGCCACCCGAACTGTCTCCAGATCAGCTGAACCACCTGGGGGTGGAGTCGCCACTCCCCTGGGAGCGCAGCTCGTGAGAGCTCGTCGGCCACACGGTTGCGCACACCAGGTACATGAATGGCCCAAAGCGACCTCAGACACTTCTGACTCCAGAGGAGGAGATGGCGGGCGAGTTGCGACATGCGCGCCGGGAGCGCAGACCACCTTGTCGGTTGATATATACTTAACGGTCGCAGTGTTGTCGTGCGGACCAGTACATCTTTGCCCGTAACCGCCCTTTGAGGCGGCTCAGAGCAAGATGTACTGCTAGCACTTCGAGGCAATTGATGTGCCAATGCAGGTGCGGGCCCGCCCAAACCCCTGACACTGCATGCCCGTTGTACGTGGCTCCCCAGCCCGTGGCGGAGGCATCCGTGAAAACCACAGCATGCCTGGACACCTGTTCCAGGGGCACTCCAGCCCGAAGGAACGAGGGGTCGGACCACGGACTGAAGGACTGGCGACAGGCCGGTGTGATGCTCATCCGGTGAGTGCCGCGTTGCCACGCCCATCTCGGGACTCGGCCATGTAGCCAATGCTGAAGCGGTCTCATATGAAGCAGGCCGAGCGGCGTTACTGCTGCCGCGGCTGCCATATGCCCCAGGAGCCTCTGAAACTGTTTCAGTGGAACCGCCATCCTGCCTTGAAACGTGTTCAGGCAGTTCAGCATCGACTGGACACGCTCCTCTGTGAGGCGCGCTGTCCGCTCGACCGAATCCAACTCCATACCGAGAAAAGAGATCCTCTGCACGGGGGTGAGTTTGCTCTTTTCCCAGTTGACCCGAAGACCCAACTGGCTGAGGTGTCTGAGCACCAGGTCCCTGTGTTCGCACAACTGATCCCTGGACTGTGCTAGAATGAGCCAGTCATCGAGATAGTTGAGGATGCGAACGCCCGCTCTCTCATGGGCACGAGGCCCCCTCCGTGACTTTCGTGAAGACACGGGGACAGGGCCAGCCCGGAGGGCAGGACTTTGTACTGATATGCTCGACCCTCGAACGCAAAGTGCAGAAATGGCCTGTGTCGAGGAAGGATCGAGACATGAAAGCACGCATCCTTCAGGTCGATCGCTGCAAACCAATCTTGGGGACGGATGCATTCGAAAATGCGTTTCTGCGTGAGCATCTTGAACGGTAGCTTGTGGAGGCTCCGATTCAGGACTCGCAGGTCCAAGATTGGCCGTAACTCCACCCGGTTTTCTTGGGTACAATGAAGTACGGGCTGTAGAAGCCGGTCTTCATATCGGCTGGAGGACCGGCTCTATCGCGTCCTTCGCCAGCAGGACAGCGATCTCCCGCACGCAGGACATGGGCATCTGTGGCATTCACCGAAGTGAAGCGGACGCCCTTGAACCTGGGGCGCGGGCGAACTGAATCGCGTAGCCGAGCCTGATGGTCCGAATGAGCCAGCGAGACGGAGCGGGAGCGCCTAGCCAGGCTCCCAGGGGACCGCAAGCGGGACCATAGGGACCACCGGCGTACCCACCGTGGGGCAGCGCGGTGGAATGCAGGTACCGGGCTGGGCGGCTGTCTCGTGGAGGCGCCCGCAGCGAGGTGAGTGTGCCGTGCCACACTTCCCTGATTCCACAGGTGGGCAGCAGGAACCTGAGGGGACGTCCACTGCTGCCTGCTGGCGAAGGAGGAGGATGAGTGTGGTCTGGCGTTTGACCGGCCACAACTCTCCGAGCCCCCTGAGGACCCGGAGATGGAAGAAACTGCTCTTTTATTGAGAATTTGGGAACAGAAAGAAAACGGAACACAAGATTCTCCTCCCGGCCCTCCTCCGGGGGATGGAAGTCACCGTCTCCAGAAGAGCAGTCCTCCTCATCTCCGGGTCGCCCGTCTCAGGAGCGCTTGCCCTTGGCCTTGCCACCCCTCTTGGCAGGCCCCTGGACGGGCGGGGCGGCCTGCTTGCGCCCGGCTCCACAACGCTGCTTGGGTGGAGGCTGCTGCTGCGGTGCGGGAGCGGAGGCAGACGCAGGCGGCAGCCCTCGGCGACGAGCAGGCTGAGGCGCTGCCGGCGGCGGGGTGGAGACAGCAGCTGACCGCCGTGGCAGGATGTGACTGATCGCCTCAGTCTGCTTCTGTGCGGCCGAGAACTGCTGGGCGAAGTTCTAGACCGCGTCGCCGAAAAGGCCAGTCTGGGAGACGGGGGAGTTAAGGAACCTGACTTTGTCGGTCTCCCTCATGTCCGCCAGACACAGCCAGAGATGGCGTTCCTGGACCACCATGGTGGACATCGCACGACCCACGGCCCGTGCCGTAACCTTCGTCGCACGACGCGCGAGGTCCGTTGCGGTTCTCAGTTCCTGAAGAACTGCGGGATCGTGACCACCCTCGTGCAGGGCCTTCAGTGCCTGGGCCTGATGGACCTGCAACAACGCCATAGCGTGTAAGGCGGAGCCTGCCTCTCCACAAGCCTGATAGGCCTTCCCGATCAGATCGGACGAGTACCTACAGGCCCTGGAGGGAAGACACGGGTTCCCCCTGGAAGTGGAGTTAGGGCACAGTTGCATAGCAACGGCCCGTTCCACGGGAGGAACCTGCGTGTATCCCTTTGCAGGTCCGCCATCGAGGGTGGTGAGGGAGGAGGATCCACTAGGCCGGTTTCGGGCAGTAAAAGGTGCCGTCCACGACCTTGTGAGCTCCTCGTGCACCTCCGGGAAAAAAGGCACCGGGGTGGGGCGCTGAGAACCAGCACGGGCCACCCCGAGAAACCAATGGCCAAACCAAACCAGCCTTGAGGGTTCGGGACACGGTGGAGGGTTCCACACGAGCCCGACTCTCTCGGCGGCCCGGGCAAGCATAGCCATCATCTCTGGATCAGTATCGGGCACAGCGGGTCTACCCGGAGGATCCCCCTGCGCCGACACATCCTCTCCAGAGAGTTCTGACCCTCCCTCCGATGCAGCGATGGACATCTGGTCCTCAAGGTGAGCCCCAAAGGATACGGATGGTGCACATCTCGTGGACGGCCCACCGTGTTCCAATGGCAGCTCTACTGGCTGCGGAGTGCGAGAGGGATGAGGGTTCCCCGGGGGTTGGTTCCCTTGGGGAAACGCGCTCACTGTAACCCCTCAAATCAGCCGGGCTACTGCCTGAAGTAACCCTCTGAGGAGGGTTAGATCGAGGCAGAGGCACGGGGCTCCGCCCGCTGCGAGACGGAGCGCGCGATCGCAACTCCGAGATGGTCATGTTCCCGCAGTGAGAACATGACTCATCCACCAGCGCTGCCTCAGCGTGCTGAACGCCCAAACACGAGATACAGCGCTGATGACCATCCTCGGTGACAGGAAACCACCGTGATCCAGAAACACACAGATAGAATGTCATCTTGAAAAAGACGCAAGCTCTATCTGTGCAAGCTCTTTCAGAAGGACGCTCTCCTTGGTGCTGAAGCACGCAGGGGAGGGGTCGCGGCGACACAGTCAGGGGTAGTGCAGCCTGACGTGCGCGCGCTCTCTCTCACGAGGGCGCTCTTACCAGCCGTGGGAACGGCTTTTTAGCTCTCCACCTAGCGCACCGAACCAGCTGTGAGAACAGCCCTTGTGATCGTTCTAACGAACAACAAAGAGAGATGATCGAAACCACACGACCGCTGCAGTGCCGCCACACCAACACCGACTGAAGAGATCGCTTCAAAGGCGGCTCCACAGTCAGTCACTGCGAGGTAGGGAGTGATAGCTGGCGTAACCATCTACCACTCGGCTCCGAAGCAAAATGCTAATTTGATGCAATCACCTGTGTCTCATTTATACCCGCACAGCGTGGCATGAGCACCTGGTGCAATCATTGCATGCCAATGTGCATTGGCTCGTTTTAGTTACACTCGAAGTAGATTGGCTCGCGAAGCGAGATTCCTATTCGTCGGTACTCCGACGTGGCGTCGAGAGTGACCGACTGAATGGGAACCTAATATGTTGAAGTTTGTGGTGCAAATAGGTGGAAAAGACAAAAACAAAAACAACAAACTTCTTTGGGGGGCTGAATGTAATGTTACAAAGACCTATGATTTTTATTTTATTCTGCCCCAGTCTGTCTGTCTATAACTGAAAAAAACTGAGAAAAAACATAGAGTGGACTTGGTCTGATAGAAGTAAACACAAATACTGCAGACGCAGAGTTACTGCATGATGCATGAACACACATCTCATATACCACACTAATCTCTGGGCAAACACAAATAACTGCACAGCCATAAATGGAGCTGTGTGATGGAGACCAGCCTGCGTGTGATAGCATCACAGACTCATCTCAGTCGAGCAGGAGGGCTGAGCAAATACAATCACTGGCGCTCAATCAGACCCTCTGCCCAGCCCATTCACTTCACAGGGAGCGCTCTAGACGTTGTGTGTGTCCTGTGCTCCCTGTGTGCAGGCGGACGGCAGATGAGGACATCATGACAGATGATGAGTTATTCTCATTCAGCCACATGTGCAAGAGCAAAACAATAATGACTGCCGTACTTACTCACTGCCATGAGAGCTGATGCAATGACTGCTGATCTTTAATTCTTGGTGTAATAATAGTTCAAATATGACCTTTTAGCAAGCGTATATAACTTCATGATGGAAGGAAATATATAACACTAAATATGGCTGCCTTCTTTTTGCTTGTGTTACGTCATGTTTTTCTTTAGTGTGTTTTTGCGTTTTGGGGTCCGGTCTTCGTACCTCGCTTAAGACATCTGAGATGATTTGACAGATGCCAGATCTCGCATTCTCGTGTTCCCTGAAGAGGGCAGATGCATCGATACTCAAAACCACGATCAAGACAGCAAAGTAATGATATCATATAATTAAAAAAGACATCTGACGAAAAACTTGACAAATTTCCTCTATAAGGAAACAGCCAAGCAACCAAAACGACATAAAAGTTATAATAGATCCATTAAATGTGCAGTTAAAAAATAAAAATAAAAAATAAACATGATTCCCAATTATTTATAATCACGATTTCTAGTATTTGTACAGCCTTTACATTTTTATTTCAATGTTGTAATTAGCAATTCATTTAATTTTATATTTGTAGCAGATTTGTTACGTACAGCATTAATTAAAGTTTGTTAAGGGTCAAGATCAAGTTATCTGCATCTCCTGTGCTGCATCAAGCCATCCCATAATATCTGTCGCCACTCAAATTAATACACTGTGCAGATTAACTGTACAACGTGTGTAAGACCCCAATAAAATTATAAAGTAATGATTCCATCACAAATAACTCTCAATCAAGTGGCTGTGTCTATAGTATTATAGACCAGGGTTCTCAAACTGGGGTTATGTTTGCTTTGTATCTTTCTAGTGAGTTTTTCTCACTATAGTCCCCTTTATCTTGCTCACTGGGGTTGTAAGGCAGTATTCTTAACCTGCTTACATACATTTATTGTGAAAGTTCCTTATACAAATAATTTTTAATTGAAAATGGTTTAACGGTCTTCTTAAGGTTTATACATCCAACATTAAGTATAATGGGGATTTAAGTTTGGAAACAATATGTTGTATTTATAATGTCACACTTACTATTTATCTAACATTTTAAATGTTTTTTTTCATACATACAAATATAGAGATGGATTTTCGGAAGGGGGTCCCTCATTGTAATGATGGTCCATTGGAGGCAAGCTTGTAGAACCCAAGTGCAGTTTATTTACATTAGGTGTGTGAACCATCCATTAAACAAACAAAGGACGACTTGGACTTTGGACTTTGGACTTTGGACTTTGAAACAGCCAAAACTCACCATACAGTGATTTCACAAACAATCACACTAGACAAAGATGCATGCCAAACATGAGGGCTAAATACACAGAGACTAATGATTAACAAGACACACCAGTGAACAATCAAGACAATGAACCAGTGACAACATGACACAAGAGACTAGGGAAGTACATGACATTATCACATGAGGGCACAATGAAATCAAATGACAAACCAGGAAACATGACAGTGAACAACTTCAAAATAAGAAACAAAACCAAAACACACCACAACATTCATAAATGATTCATCATATTTGGGGTCCTTGGCATAATAAAGTTTGAAAACCCTTTTATAGATTACACAACATTATAATATTATTTATAGATAAATTTTTATATTATTATTATTAAAAATGATTATTTCCCTGGTTTAATAAGAAACTCTTGTAATAAAGACAGGCAGATTTTAAGTATCAACGCTGTTTAAAAAGATGCAATCTAATCCTGTTTACATGTAAAAGCAGGTTTAAGCTTACGGACCTGTTGCTATGACAGCAAGTCCAGTATGAGCTTCGGCGAACCAAACAATCCAAGATCATGCCAAATCGTCAACAATCAAATCCAGCTAACTGAGTTAGCGACACACGAAGAACCTGGTGTTTGCTTATTTTCTTTGTCTCTTTTTCTCTCTGTTGTCTGTGCAGATTGCGGACACCTGCTGCTGATTACCAGGCAACTGCTCCAATCATCCGATTGGCTCATTGTGGAGTAGCATCGAGATATGTCTGGAAACATACACGGTACCAGAAGCACTAAAACATGCTATAGTTCGGTCGTTGTTAAAGAAACCAAATTTAGACTTAAATGTTTTGGCAAATTTCAGACCTGTTTCTAATTTGCCTTTTATTTAAATGTTTTTTTAGAGAAGACAGTGTTGCAACAGCTGCAAAGTTTCCTGGATAAAAATAAGGTATTCAAGCCTTTTCAATCAGGTTTTTAAAAATATCATTTGACAGAGACTGCTCTCCTGAAGGTTTTAAACAATTTGTTAATAGCTACCAATTCTGGGTATGGTACTGTACTTGTACTACTAGACCTGAGCGCAGCTTTTGATACAGTGGATCACTCTATTCTTCTTGCATGCTTGGAGCTTTGTGTTGGTATCAAAGGAGATGTTCTTGAATGATTTAAATCTTATCTTTCAAATAGGAAGTTTAGTGTTATATTATTATAATATTGGGGAATATTCTGCGGCTGTTCTGTCTTGCGGTGTTCCTCGAGGATCCATTTTAGCCTCTATTCTTTTCACATTACATATGCTTCCATTAGGGTCTGTCTTCAGGAAACATTGGTTGTCATTCCACTGTTATGCGGACGACACTCAAGTTTACTTACCCCTAAAACCAAATATGGATGGGCTGGAATCACTTAGGGCCTGCCTAACTGATGTGCAAGCATGGTTATCTTTAAATTTTCTCAATTTTAATGAAAATAAAACTGAAATAATAGTTTTTGGCTCATCTGATCTTCCTAGTCAAATGACCCTAGGGAATTTAAAACTTTCTGCAAAGCCCTGGGTAAAGAACTTGAGTTTTGTTTTTGATAATGGTATTAAATTTGACAAGCAGATAAACGCAGTGGTCAAATCCTATTTTTTCCACCTCCGTCTTTTAGTTAAAGTAAAACCTGTTTTATCTTTTAATAACTTTGAAAGAGTAATTCATGCATTTTTAACATCAAGGCTAGACTATTGACTATGGGATCAGCCAATCGGCACAAAATGCGGTGGCAAGACTTCTGACTTGTACTAAAAAATGGGACCATATTACTCCAGTGCTACACTCTTTGCACTGGTTACCTGTACGATACCATGTTGATTTTAAAATTCTTCTCTTGGTTTTTAAATCTTGTACCTTCGTGCAGTTGTATCTCTCTGGTCGTCAAATCAGAGATTGTTACGTATTCCGAAATCAAAGCTGAAAAATAGGGGTGACCGTGCTTTTTCAGTGGCTGCTCCCAGATTGTGGAATACGTTACCCTTAAGTATTAGATCTGCACCGTCTAGGCTAAAAATGTATCTTTTTGAACAAGCATATAGCCAATAATGTATTGTATTGTATTATGTGATTATGTACATTGATGTAAAGCACACTGGTCAACTGGTGTTGTGTTTAGTTGTGCTATAGAAATAAATGTGACATTGGCATTGACAAAGTGACATATAAGCAGTGCACAATCAACTGAGAAACAGAGAGAGGGGAGACGATTCGACTCGCTTGATGGTTTCCCTTATGTCATCATTCCCAGACTCACTTGGTGTGTGAATTGTATGTCAATCAATCAATCAATCAAACAATGTAGTGAAAATAAGTGTTAAGGGTATTTGTAAGGAGTGGGGCATCCCTTGTTTCTTTTCAACCTTTTCTCTTCTTTTTGTGGATAGACAAGAGAGAAAGGTTAGTGGATTGATTTTGGGGGATTTTTCTTTTATTAGGTTTGTTTTCTTCTCGTATTTCTGACATAATTGCTTACTTTTATTAGGTTTTTCATTTATATTTATATATCATCACATATTTTAGCAGTTTTTTTTTTTCCATTCTGGAAGGGGAAAGGGTAACACTTTAGAATAATGGTCCGTCATTAATAGGTAACTATGCAGGAAGTAATGCAGGACTAATGAGTAGTGCTACATTAACACTTCAGCTACTACTATTAACTAATATAGAAACAAGCTTAACTAATCAGTAAGTAGTATAGAATTTTTGAGATAGTTCCTTGTTAAGTAATCAATAATTACTGACTGAGATACAAAAGATGTTTTTCACTTTAAAATAATGGTCCAGATCCCTAGTAGTCCTTGAAGAATGATAAGGTAACACTTGAGTATTTAGTGGTGCATTGTATTACCATGTTAAGAGTAAAAAAAACAAAAACAATTACTCACATCTCAGTCACACAAATGTTAATAGTAAGAGTTAATAGTAGTAGCTGAAATGTTAATGTAGCACTACTCATTAGTCCTGCATTACTTCCTGCATAGTTACCTATTAATGACAGACCATTATTCTGAAGTGTTACCCTTTCCCCTTCCCCCCTTGCAGCAACATCTCTTCTCTCATGACATATGTACTGGCATGAGGGCGGGGCAATGTGTCAATCACATGATCAATGAAACATGAATCAGTTCTACAAACCTGATTCCAAAAAAGTTGGGACACTGTACAAATTGTGAATAAAAAAGGAATGCAAGTATTTACAAATATCATACATTTATATTTTATTCACAATAGAATATAGATAACATATCAAATGTTGAAAATGAGACATTTTGAAATGTCATGCCAAATATTGGCTCATTTTGGATTTCATGAGAGCTACACATTCCAAAAAAGTTGGGACAGGTAGCAATAAGAGGCCGGAAAAGTTAAATGTACATATAAGGAACAGCTGGAGGACCAATTTGCTACTTATTAGGTCAACTGGCAACATGATTGGGTATAAAAAGAGCCTCTCAGAGTGGCAGTGTCTCTCAGAAGTCAAGATGGGCAGAGGATCACCAATTCCCCCAATGCTGCAGCCAAAAATAGTGGAGCAATATCAGAAAGGAGTTTCTCAGAGAAAAATTGCAAAGAGTTTGAAGTTATCATCATCTACAGTGTATAATATCATCCAAAGATTCAGAGAATCTGGAACAATCTCTGTGCGTAAGGGTCAAGGCCAGAAAACCATACTGGATACCCGTGATCTTCGGGCACTTAGACGGCACTGCATCACATACAGGAATGCTACTGTAATGGAAATCACAACATGGGCTCAGGAATACTTCCAGAAAACATTGTCAGTGAACACAATCCACCGTGCCATTCACCGTTGCCGGCTAAAACTCTAAAGGTCAAAAAAGAAGCCATATCTAAACATGATCCAGAAGCGCAGGCGTTTTCTCTGGGCCAAGGCTCATTTAAAATGGACAGTGGCAAAGTGGAAAACTGTTCTGTGGTCAGACGAATCAAAATTTGAAGTTCTTTTTGGAAAATCGGGATGCCATGTCATCCAGACTAAAGAGGACAAGAACAACCCAAGTTGTTATCAGCACTCAGTTCAGAAGCCTGTATCTCTGATGGTATGGGGTTGCATGAGGGCGTGTGGCATGGGCAGCTTACACATCTGGAAAGGCACCATCAATGCTGAAAGATATATCCAAGTTCTAGAACAACATATGCTCCCATCCAGACGTCGTCTCTTTCAGGGAAGACATTGCATTTTCCAACATGACAATGCCAGACTGCATCAATTACAACATCATGGCTGCGTAGAAGAAGGATCCGGGTACTGAAATGGCCAGCCTGCAGTCCAGATCTTTCACCCATAGAAAACATTTGGCGCATCATAAAGAGGAAGATGCGACAAAGAAGACCTAAGACAGTTGAGCAACTAGAAGCCTGTATTAGACAAGAATGGGACAACATTCCTATTCCTAAACTTGAGCAACTTGTCTCCTCAGTCCCCAGATGTTTGCAGACTGTTATAAAAAGAAGAGGGGATGCCACACAGTGGGAAACATGGCCTTGTCCCAACTTTTTTGAGATGTGTTGATGCCATGAAATTTAAAATCAACTTATTTTTCTCTTAAAATTATACATTTTCTCAGTTTAAACATTTGATATGTCATCTATGTTGTATTCTGAATAAAATATTGAAATTTGAAACTTCCACATCATTGAATTCTGTTTTTATTCACAATTTGTACAGTGTCCCAACTTTTTTGGAATCAGGTTTGTACATGGACAAAATCAAGTAATATATATCTTTTTTTTTTATTTTATTTTTTTCACTTGGATATATGTCACAATAAGGAAGAAAAGGCTATTGCAACTTCTGTTTAATGCTGACTTTAAGCCACTAACATACTCTATGTAAGTACACAAACACAAGCACTTGACCAATGCATTGCAAGCTCATAATGTGGTAAGGTACTTTACTAAGGTAGACATCACCTGTTTTCATAAATGATGTAAGAGGTCAATTCAGAATGATGAAAAACACTTTAACCACACACGTTGCAAACATAACATGAAATATTGTGAAAGAACACTTGACTTTGAAGGCCTTCTTGTGTTTCAGACTAATAATGAGGAGATACAAAATGGCATATTCTGTAAATATTATCATTTTAACGAATTTGTGTGCCCATATAATCTTAGCGAAAAGTGGTAAGTAGATTTGGCTTGCTGTCTATTAAAGAGGGGCTTGGACAGGATATTCTACTCAAGCTCCAACTGAAATTGTACAAAAGGAGGAGAAAGGAAAGAACTAAAAACGGATGCTGGTTTTATACCTTGGTATTAATTGGAAGATTAGATGGATGAATTACATTTAATAACTTCACTTAAATGTGCATATAAATGTAAACACTTTATATCTCACTGATACAGCTGTGTGTTTTACCTGTATTTACAATTTGTATCTCAATTTAGTCCCTTAAGTGAAGTTTAAACAGAGTCACTGTATCAAAGAGTCACAAAGAGTAACTTTGTACCAACAGCGATTGATAGAAACTTTACACATATGTGAATCTTATGGCATCTCTAGCAGTGACGTTTATGATTTATGTTCTCCCTCACCGCAGCGTGCATGAGGTTGTAAAGGATGGGGCACAGCTACATCTAGTGGTGATGAACAGCTGTGGACTAGGACAAGATTAATGATCTGCCTCTTCTACAGAGCCTTAGAGCACTTTTTCTCTCCTTGATTCATTCCTTATTTATGTCAGGTATTGTTAACTTGACCTCAGACCAAAAAGGTGAAGGAAAAGATCTTGGAAAGGTTACACAGCATTTAAGTTCGGCAGACACTGACGAATCATCCTACTGCTCAGTTTACAAGTAAACAGCACGTGAGGTCACAAACTTTATTTTATTTTCAACTTGATTGCTGAAAGCAAGACCTCATTTCCTTTGACCTATCTTCCTTTGGCCTGTGTGTGTAGGTCAGATACTCATATGGGTTGACCTACTTCTAACAATCTCTTCTAATTATCAAGGCATTAGAAACTGTTGGGTTGTGACCCAAAAATGGGTGGCAGGTCTTTCTGTCCTGAGTAGGGAAAAATTATGGTTAATGCAAATACTAAAGTGCAACTAATAATTTAATCACGAAACCTAGCGATGATTGATTAATTTATTCTGTGAACAAAAGTGTCTGATAATAGGGTGGTTATCAAGATTTATCTTGGGAAAGCTTGTGACCCTGGACCACAAAAACCAGTCATAAGGGTCAATTTTTGTTGTAATTGAGATCTATACATCATTTGAGTTGATGTATGGTTTGTTAGAGATAGGACAATATTTGGCTGAGATCTGGAGATCAACAAAATCTGGAATCTGAAAAATCTAAATATTGAAAAAATCACCTTTAAAGTTGTCCAAATGAAGTCCTTAGCATTGCATATTACTATAAAAATATATATATATATATATATATATATATATATATATATATATATATATATATATATATATATATATATATATATATATATATATATACTGTGTTCAATTTACAAAATATCTTAATGGAAGATGATCTTTACTTAGTATCCTAATGATTTTTGGCATAAAAAGAAAAATCTATAATTTTGATCCATACAATGTATTGTTGGCTATTGTCACAAATATACCCATGCGACTTATGACTGGTTTTGTGGTCCAGGGTCACATATATGAGTGGACATCAATTTAAAAAGATCTTCAAACTACTCAATTCTCTATATTTCTTTATGGATACAACTTGTGCACTGTTAAAAGTGAAGTCGCATGGATAAACATAGTTGTACCGATCACAATATGTTTTGAGCAGTGTATTATGAAACCATTGAAATTCAAGAGACATTTAGAAAGCAAACCCTCAAACTATAAAGACAAGCCTGTTGAGTTTTTCAGAAGAAAGCAGTGGGATCCAAACATATCACAACAAATCATTAAAGGCAGGGTACAACAGGGGTAAAGGCACTAATCCATACGGCTCCGGGGGTTAATAAAGACCTTCTGAAGTGAAGCGAAGCGTTTGTGTTAGAAACATATCCATATTTAACATGTTATAAAGTAACATATCTAGCACAATGATTTGTCAGTGCCAGAGTGTTCAGTGGCTAGTGTAAGCAACACTACACCCCTATATGAAAAATAAATAGAGGTATAGCTGGTGCTTATCATAGAAAGGCAATAAATGGCGTAAGAGTAAGTAGCAGTAACATACGCAACACTACACATCCTTATGAAAGCAGAGACACAGCCAGTGCTTATCAAGGAAAGCGATGAACAGTGGCAGGACCAGCAAGCATAGTGGTTAGTGTTAGCAATACCAGACATATGAAAAACAGCGGTACAGCCAGTGTTTATCACAGAAGGCAACAAATGAGTGAGTGGCTGGAGCATTTAGTGCCTAGACCGTCTCTCTGAGGGGGGCTGCTTATATAGAGGGTATGCAATGACGTCACTTTCCCACCAGAACACAGGACTGAGTGGCAGAAGAGCTGCTGCATGACTGGATTTAATAAGGGAAACTATGAGTAAAACAAACGATTATCAGTTTAAACTAAAGGTTGGACTCGATACAGTTTTCCTTACAACTTACTAAAGTGATCTATGGATTTTGACATGCACCCAGGAATCATGTTTCAAATTAATTCTAGTAGGAACCATGCATGTAGTATGTTGTTTTATATGGGGCACATATTGAAAACGTACATGATACCTTGTGCATGCAAACAGCGCCATCTTTAGAAGCACATTTGCTGCTGACGGCGTCAGGTGTACTCTCTCACACTCTTCTAAAAAGAGTGCTGGTAAGGACATTTTGAAGTGTATTAAACAATGTCATTGAATTATTTCATGAGATAAAGAATGTTTAAATGTAACATAAGGCTGTGATGTCATGAACTTTAAAGTGATGGATTGCATTTTTAATATTTTACAGAGACTAATTTAGCGTACTAACTTTATTCATTCTGTATGGGCAGAGTGAAGGGGAGAGACGTGTCTGAAAATTCATTGTGCTCTGTGTATTTCAACAGGTATGTTCAATGTTTATTGTGTTATATGTTGAGAAATGTTCATATCAAGTTTATATGTGTTTGATGGATACGTCTGTATGCAAAAGTGATGTCATCGTATTGAATGTGGGGGCCATGCAGGATCTGTACCGACATGAGAACTCTTAGCTGTAGTCTCCTTGCTCGGCTTGCAGCTCCACTATTGAGGGGAAAGCATGAGAAGCCGGGTTTACATCCTGAAGGGTTGGGTGAGAGGAATGTGGCCGCTTAGTCGGCATGAACTCATCACCGGATGAAGGTCCTTAAGGTCCACCACTGATTGAGGGCAGACGGACTCATGCAGCAGTGTTTCTGAGTGGGCTATCACCCAGGCAGAAACACTGCAGTCCAGAAGGCATCTGAAAGAAAAATATCATACTCACCAGAAGGCTGCAGGGCAGTGGCAATCCAGGCACTGTTCCCTGATGAGCATACCTCAACGGCGAACTGTAGATGGCTTCTTGTAGCAGAAGGAGAAAGATTCTGAGGCAATGGCGTCCAGTGCCGCCTTATAGTGCAAGGATCCCACCTCTATTTCGCACGCTTGAACATGCGAAATAGGTGAATGGTAGGTGAATTCTCGCCCGCGAGATTTCATAAGTCTTCGGTAGATTCGAGGAAGGAGGATACGGATAACCCCATAGCGTTAGCTCTGATGCTGTCGAGCTTTCCTGTAGCTCAAACAATCAGCGATGATGTCTACACTGGATGCGATAAATCCCAGACAGTAAACTGATGCCCTGTTTCTTACAAATCAAATAATATATATTTTTTTTTAAAGTAAGCAATGGCGCACAAGTTCTCAAGTTCACACTTACAAATAAGTAAGAGAATAAATGGTAAGCGTATTTGGCATGCTGTCTGAGGAGAGGGCTCCGAGATCGAACACACCCTTACGGAACAAAAATATATGGGAATATACTGCAAAATGTAATGCAACATATTACATAGTACATTTCCATATATGGGAAATTAGTGCTTATATTTTTTGCAGTGAGCATGTATGGCTACATACTGATACATATTTATAATTAACTAAAATATTTAGAAATTAACACAAAAATAGCATTACATAAATATTCAATAAAGTAGAACATTACATAATATGTAATATTCATAAAGTTTTATCCTTTATTGTGTACATCTATTGCACATACATGTTCCCATATAAATGTAAGTGTACAGAATGTACACACATATATAGACATTCACAGAATGAATTACAATCAGTGGTTACAACAGACTTCTAGTTTCCAGCAAACTTTGCTTTTGACTGTTAAAGGAGAGTAAATGTTCAAATTAAGTGTTATTTCATGTGTTTTGCTCAATATTAATATAGAGATCTGTTAGCATTTAATGTTCTATTGGAATTTTAAAGGGTTTCTGGCGTGTGTGAGTTTTTGGGGTTACCATTGATCTGAAGAGTAGAACACCATTAAGACTATATTACTATATTAATATTACTATATTACTATGTAAGGGCTGTGGAACCCAAGTGCAGTTTATTCAAAAGTGTTAACAGATACAAAATAAACAAAAGACTTGACTAAGAACAGACTTGACTAACACTCACCAACAGTGGTTATAGGTAACAATATTTGACAAAGACACATGGCAAACATGAGGGATAATGACTAGATAAGGGACACCTGTGAACAATGATTAAACAATGAACGAATGACAACATGACACAAAACACATGACAATGGATCACATGACAAACAGGAATACATGACAAGACCAGGAAACATGACTAACTAAGGAACTTGACAGTGAACATGATAAAATAAGTCATGAACAAAACCCAAAAACACTGTGACAAATACATTATGATATGATTATGATTTTCAATATATGAAAAGTGGCAATTCCTTTCTAATATACACTCACCTAAAGGATTATTAGGAACACCATACTATACTATACTGTGTTTAACCCCTTTCACCTTCAGAACTGCCTTAATTCTACGTGGCATTGATTCAACAAGGTTCTGAAAGCATTCTTTAGAAATGTTGGCCCATATTGATAGGATAGCATCTTGCAGTTGATGGAGATTTGTTGGATGCACATCCAGGGCACGAAGCTCCCGTTCCACCACATCCCAAAGATGCTCTATTGGGTTGAGATCTGGTGACTGTGGGGGCCATTTTAGTACAGATTCAAGATTCAAGATTCAAGAGTTTTATTTGTCACATACACAGTTATATACAGAATATACAACCGGCAGTAAAATGTAAACAGGTCCGCTCCATGGACAGTGCAAATTCACAGTTAAAAACACAAGGAGGAAATTATAATAGAAATAGGATAAAAAGTACTATATATATATATATATATAGAGAGAGAGAGAGAGAGAGAGAGAGAGAATTATAAATAATCAAGTCAGAAGAAGAAAAAAGTAGAAGAAGTAGAAGAAAAAAAGTAAAAAATAAGAATAAAGAAGTGGAATAAAATAATTGAAGTAGACTGTGCAGTGAGTAAACTGTAGACTTATAAATATGTGGTTAACAAATGTATAAAGAGTATAATGTGCAAACAGGTTTATAACAGGTTGTTACACAGTAACAACGAGAACAGAAAGTGCAGTGCAATGTCAGTGTATCGATGTTTATCCTGAAGTGAAGTCACGTGATGTTAAGTGACTGAGTTCAGGAGTCTGATGGCCTGGGGAAGAAGCTCCTCCTGAGTCTCTCAGTTTTGGCCATCAGGCTTGGAAGCGCTACCAGATGGCAGCAGCGTGTGAAATGAGGGTTTGCAGGGTGATTCGAGTCCTTGATGATCTTAGTAGCTCTACCTTTGCAGCGTTTGGTGTAGGCGTCCTGCAGAGGGGAGAGCTGACCCTGAGATACGCTCGGATAAGCGCACAACTCTTTGCAGGGCTTTGCGGTCATGACTGGTGCTGTTCCCATACCACGCTGTGATGCACTGAGTTAGTACACTTTCTATCGCCCCTAAATAGAAAGTTTTCAGGATAGCTGGTGAAACCCTGAATTTCCTCAGCTGGCGCAGGTGGTACAGTCTTTGCCTGGCTTTTTTCACCTGTGTCTGAATGTGAGCAGTCCAGGTCAGGTCCTCGGAGATGTTTACACCCAGGTACTTGAAGCTGCTCACTCTCTCTACTGGTGACCCGCTGATCATGAGGGGGGAGTATGTCCGTTGCTGTCTCTTCCTGAAGTCCACAATCATTTCCTTGGTCTTGCCAACATTCAGAGAGAGACAGTTGTCCTGGCACCATGATGTTAGATGCTCCACCTCGTCCAAGTATACCGTCTCATTGTTGTTGGAAATGAGGCCCAGGACAACAGTATCATCAGCAAATTTGATGATAGAGGTGGAGCTGTGTGTGGACAAACAGTCATGCGTGTAGAGCGAGTAGAGCAAGGGACTCAGGACACAGCCTTGTGGAGCTCCCACACTCAGGGAGATGGAGGTGGAGGTGGACTGGCCTATTCTCACCACCTGAGGCCTGCCAGTGAGGAAGTCCTCAATCCAGTGGCAGAGAGAAGGATTCAGGCCGAGATCCAGGAGTTTGGAGGTTAGCTTGATGGGAACTATGGTGTTAAAGGCTGAGCTATAGTCAATAAATAGCATCCTTACGTAGTTCCCACTTTTGCTGTCGATGTGAGTGAGGGAGGAGTGGAGGACATGAGAGATGGCATCTTCAGTCGATCTATTGGGACGATAGGCAAACTGAAGAGGGTCCAAAGTGTCAGGAATGAAGGCGCAAATGGTGTTTTTAATGAGTCTCTCAAAGACCTTCATGACTATAGACGTGAGAGCCACTGGACGATAGTCATTTAGGCAAGAGGGTTTACTGTTCTTAGGGACAGGGATGATGGTGGATTTTTTGAAGGAGATGGGGACCACAGATGTAGCGAGGGACTCATTAAAGATAGATGTAAACAACCCGGCGAGCTGACCAGCACAGGACCGCAGAACACGACCTGAAATACCATCCGGCCCGGCAGCTTTCCTGACATCCACACGCTTGAGTGCTCTCCGAACTTCATCCTCTGAGACAGAGATCACGTGGTTGTTGCTGCTCTGAGTAATTCTCTCTGACGCGCCACTTGGCGGAGTCGCGTTGCCGCGGTTACAGTCAAAGCGAGCGTAGAAAGAGTTTAACTCATTCACAAGCGAGGATTTAGATCCAAACGAGCAGTGGCAAAGCGCCACTTCTGTGAACTCGCTTACGTCAGCTGAACTCGCCCGGAACATGTCCCAATCCACATCGTCCAGAGCTGCCTGAAGCGCGGTCTCTGAATGGGGCGACCAGCGCTTAACTTCCCGCCTCACCAGGGGTTCCTGAACGAGCCTTTGTTTGTATTCGGGAGTGAGGAAAATGTCGGCATGATCCGATTTGCCAAACGCTGGTAGTGACCGCGCTTTATGGGCGGCAAATGATTGTTAAATGTTCCAGATGAGGCGAGCAGGGCCGCGAGAGAATGGTGATGTTCCTGGGATCGCACCATTTCTTGTTGACCATGAAGCCTACTCCACCGCCTTTGGATTTACCGGCCTCGGCTGTTCTGTCCATCCAAAAAACAGAGAAGTTCTCTGATGGCATCACAGCTGTGTTCGGGACCGCGGGCGTGAGCCATGTTTCGGACAAACAAAAGATGTTACAGTCTCTCATGTCCCGTTGAAAACTTATCCTGGCTCTAAGATCGTCCATCTTATTCTCCAAGGATTGAACATTTGCTAGAAGAATGCTCGGGAGAGGAGGACTGAATGCCCTTTTCCTCAGTCTGTTTCAAATTCCAGCGCGTTTCCCGCGGTGTTTCTTGATTCTTCGCCGTTGACTCGTCTGTCCATTGTTCAACTCGGCGTTCCGAAGGATCTCAGATGGCCACAGAGTATCGGCGAAAGTGTCCTGAAACAGTCCAGTGTAGAGGTAACCAATGTCCAAAAGAGTTTTGCTGTCATAGTAGATCAATGCAGATGATAAGTTTGTAAAAATTATAAAAAAGAAAGTAAAATAGTAAATAAAAGCACAGTCTTCGCGGAGCGACCTGAACGGCGACCGAACACGGCGGCGCCATTTTGAGAACACATTGTCTCACATTGTCATTGCCAGTTTGAGTGAACTCATTGTCATGTTCAAGAAACCAATTTGAAATGATTCGAGCTTTGTGACATGGTGCATTATCCTGCTGGAAGTAGCCATCAGAGAATGGGTACATGGTGGTCATAAAGGGATGGACATGGTCAGAAACAATGCTCAGGTAGGCCGTGGCATTTAAACTATGCCCAATTGGCACTAAGGGGCCTAAAGTGTGCCAAGAAAACATCCCCCACACCATTACACTACCACCACCAGCCTGCACAGTGGTAACAAGGCATGATGTATCCATGTTCTCATTCTGTTTACGCCAAATTCTGACTCTACTATCTGAATGTCTCAACAGAAATCGAGACTCATCAGACCAGGCAACATTTTTCCAGTCTTCAACTGTCCAATTTTGGTGAGCTCGTGCAAATTGTATCCTCTTTTTCCTGTTTGTAGTGGAGATGAGTGTACCCGGTGGGGTCCTCTGTTGTTGTAGCCCATCCGCCTCAAGGTTGTGCATGTTGTGGCTTCACAAATGCTTTGCTGCATACCTCGGTTGTAACGAGTGGTTATTTCAGTCAAAGTTGCTCTTCTATCAGCTTGAATCAGTTGGCCCATTCTCCTCTGACCTCTAGCATCAACAAGGCATTTTCGCCCACAGAACTGCCGCTTACTGGATGGTTTTCCCTTTTCACACCATTCTTTGTAAACCCTAGAAATGGTTGTGCATGAAAATCCCAGTAACTGAGCAGACTGTGAAATAATCAGACTGGCCCGTCTGGCACCAACAACCATGCCACGCTCAAAATTGCTTAAATCACCTTTCTTTCCCATTCTGACATTCAGTTTGGAGTTCAGGAGATTGTCTTGACCAGGACCACACCCCTAAATGCACTGAAGCAACTACCATGTGATTGTGTTCCTAATAATCCTTTAGGTGAGTGTATTGTAATACATTAACACAATATATCATCCTGTATATTTTCAAATATACTGTTATATCCTCATTTAATATAATGATCATTCATATATAGGGAAATATATTTTCTTTGTGTAAGGGCAGAGTACTCCCCCTGTATTCCTGTGATAGGAGAGAGTAGTAGTCGGGGTGGTGGAGGGATGCTGAAAAGTGTAGAGAAATGTCGGGGTGGGTATATATATATATATATATAATATATATATATATATATGCTTCCTCTTACACTGATAGGATAGACATGTCAAATGCTGTTGATGAGTTGATTGGATTGATCATTTGATAGTGCTCCTCCCGAACTTTGTTCATGAAACATTACATAAACATTACGAAATGTACAAAATTTCACCACCAATTCGGCAAAACATAAAATAGTTATGAATTGCCATGAAAGTGTGCTGGTTGATCATTTAAAAATACCAAATTTAACTGTCCGACCAGGTCCTCGAGCAAAGCTAATTAAGAACCGTTGGTTTATAAGATTTGTCTGAAAACATTCCTCAGAAGCCCCAGTTCCAGAAAGTGCACTACATTCTGACAGAGAGGAAATAAGGAGTGCAGTGAGGAGCACCATGGGCCTTTTTTAATCTCTAGAGAAACATTCTTGAACTGTTTGTGTGCGAGTGTGTGTATAATCCATCCCTGTTGCTCACAACATCTGTACACCTCATCACATGGTGAAAGTCCTGTGTGTGACCCTGATATCTCATCTCTCTACCTCTGACCTGTCTCTGATGAGTTGTAACTAGAGCCTGCTTTCCTCTTTGGAGTTTGAGGTTGAGGAAGGCAGACTCATTTACTGTGGAGGTCCCACACTGTTGCTTACATTTCCAACTGAGATCTCCTTCATGGCCGTAGCCTGGGGATACAGGAAAGAAACACAATAAAGCACAGAGGAGCTTTTACATAGTAGTGATAAGCTTGGCTAACACTAGTTTCTAATCTATTAATTTCTCAAGGGAGACTATCGATCTTTAGAGTGGTTTGCATTAAGAAGCATATAGGTCTAATTGGTACATAGGGGAAGCAGATTTCCACTTTGTTAGTCACACACACAAAACTATTACAGAAATTGTTCATAAAACAGTGCAAAGTTGGATTATCTACTGAAGTTCTGATGAAAGTCACAATGGACAAATCCAATTATGTGAAATAGAACCTAAACAGGGGCAATCCCAGAATGAAGGGTCTAGATTACTTTTGCATTGTCAGACTTTTGACTATTGGCTGTTTATTCTGGCTAATTTGTTCCATTCATCTCAGAAAGTCTTTCCCAGTTAACAATGATATGTAAGGAATAATTGACGGCGGGCCACTGAACTATTTGAAAAATAATACACACATCTGTGCGTCTCTCAACAGTGTTCGGCAACTGCGTCTACTAATATGAAACTGTAAAAACAGTGCTTTTATTACCTCGTTAGTGATAAAATCATCAGAGCACCGCTGAAAACACATTTCTGTGCGAGTGTGTGTCCGTACTGTATGTGTGTGTGTTTGAGTGGGAGAGCAGAGAGAGCGGGAGAAAGAGAGTATGTGCGTTTCGTACATAATATAACGTAATTTGTGGGAAAAACATGGAAAAAGTTTTTATCCTATTTAAATTTAATTCGCCAGAAAGTTTTAACTTTGATTGTCCAATGTAGTGGCGCAGAGGATTGCCCACTACACACTGTCAGAAAAAAAGGTACATTGCTGTCACTGGGGCGGTACCCTAAGGTACATAACCGAAAAGGTACTAATATGTACCTTTAAGATACTAATATGTACCATTTAGGGGTGAGTAAGGTACAAAGATGTGCCTTTTCACTTGTACCTTAGGGTACCGCCCCAGTGACAACACTGTACCTTTTTTTCTGAGAGTGCAGGACTATTACAAAACACAGTAAAGAAGATAAAAAGGTACAGATTAGCACTTTAAAATATGCTATGGGCATCGAAGTGGATAACATTTTCAAATCGTTCACCTTCACGGCTGAAACGGTGCTCGTAAATTTAGATTATTTTGAGTAATTTTTGCAGAAAAAGAGCCCTCTACGAACTCAATGAGAACTGTGAACAAGTCGAAACGAACATACAGACTTCAAGATAAAGGGCTTTCTAGGAAAATGCAGCTAATGACAGCACTTACCCTGGAAACGGCGGTGCAGATGGCACGGCAGGCCGAGGATGTCACACAGCAGATCTGCCAGCAGGAGGGTCGTCAAGGGGCAGCATGCAAGAGGTAGCCTCCAGGCATTCAGCAAAGGTGGCGGATAGGCCCTGGATGAAAAAGAAACACAAAAGAGATGGTGAAAAAAAGAGAGGATACAGAGAATGAATGCAGCAGGTGTGGTGAAACAGGACACAAAGACATCAGAAAATGCCCAGCAGTGGATACTGAGTGCCGGAAGTGTGAAAGAAAAAGGACACTGGGTAAAAATGTGCAAATCAAAAACTGTGACGGCGGAGGAAAGTGAGTGAAGAGAGTTACACAATGTGACATTTGAAAAGCTTCACCTGAGAGCTCTGCTCCTTCATTCAAACATAGTGTACTAGACAGCCCAGGTGGATCACTAAAATGCATCGGACAGTTTACTACAGAAGCAAGACATTAAGGTAGAAAGTATAAAGTAGGCGATAAAAATACACCTGAAAAAAGGCGCAGAGCCATATGTGGTACATACTGTCAGCTGGATTTTTGATACAAAAATGCACACATTTGTGACTGTTGAAAAAAACAGCATATGCTGGTTAGGTATGTTTTAAAGTATGGCAGCTAGTTTGAGCTGGTTTATGCTGGTCAGTAGTTGATCATGAGCTCATTTAAGCTGGTCCTGAGCTGGAGCTAGTTTCTTAGGACCAGTTTAGGATCAGCACTTAACCAGCTTAAACCAGCTCATGCCCAACTAAGGACCAACTTAAACCAGCTCAAATCAGCTGCCATGCTTCAAAACATACCTAACTAGCATATACTGTTAGGGTTACCAAGCACAGATTTGCCTTAATAAACAAGTTTTAAGATTCCTCATAAGCTGAGCCTCAAGCTACCCTTACGATAATGCTTTCAGTGATGCTCCTCCGTCCTAGGTGATGTTAGATCAGATAAACTGCATGCATGAGCTAACATGTCCGTCGCCTTACACTGGAATGCACGCAGCATTGCGCCGGCTTGCCTCTGTGAAGTAATTATTTTCTGCATCCGCTCCAAGTTCACTGAGGTGTTTAATATGAGCATCATAATCACTTGTGAAATGCTAGTTTTGGATGAGTTCACTGCACTGCACAAAAAGATATTACAGATATTACCATTCATACAATGTGTAATAGGCCTATAGCAATTTGTGAATGTAAAAGGTCTTCAAAGGCCCAAATGGCACCCTAAACACTCAAGTCTGCTGCGGAGCTTGCTTCAGCAAAAGTGCACATCGAGGGCGCATATTGACTGCAAAGGGGGCACTCGCGAGCACCCTTCTGACACCTTCTGAACTTAATGGACAATTGCACATGGCAGCCGTTGTAAGTCCACAAGACCACAAGTTCATATGAAGTGTGCCATTTGGGACAGGGCCAAAGTTTCAAAGATCAAAGCGCACAATAAATGGAGTCATCAGTAATTCCAGTCTTACTTCCTGCACAAACCTATGTAGATTTGTAAAACATTTGCATAATGCCAGCCTACACTGAAAAAAATTATATGCTAGATTTACTTAAGAAAATAGTGCATCATTTTTGCATACCTCTTTTTAAGCAATTTTCACATTGAATTTTGAGCAATATTGCCTAAAAATCTTTAGTTGGCAATGCTTAAATGTTTGAGTATCCCAGGTTTTGCACAAATGTATTTGGTTGGTGTCATACAATATGTTAAGCACATTGAATTTTGAGCAATATTAAAAAATATTAAAAGTCTTTAGGTGGTGATGCCGTAAAAAAAGTTTTGTTTACCCAATTATACAATTTAAGCTCATTTAGATTGATCATTTTTAGTTCTTGAACTTTAAAATACCAAGGCATGAATCAGTAAATTTACAATTAGCTATACATTACAATGAGTGGAAGAAACAGCAGACAACTGCCATTTAATAAGTATTAAATTACTTATTTATTAGACAAATGCAACTTAAAATCTTTCTTAAAACATTTTCAGCTTGTTTACACAATTCTGCAGTTTGTTCTGCACAATTTACAGCTTTAATAGTAATTTCTGTGTGATTTGTTCTAAAATGTTGTGTTAGTATATTTTAAGTAGTGTGCAGTGGTTCAACAAAGCATACACCTTAACACAACACACACAAACCATTGTACTATTTCAAACATACTAACATCAAATTTTACAACCCTAAAATAACTCAAACACAAGCATATCACAACTCACTCACTCAACTCGACTTGAAAGTCAATACACATACAAACACCACACATTACATAGTCGCACATTACTCAGTCGCACAAACACACAAAAGCATACAACACTACAAACATTACAGTGAACTGTACATTACACGCAAACACAAAGGTCTGATGTGTTTGGAACGACATGAGGGTGAGTGATTAATGACAGGATTTTCATTTCTGGGTGAACTAACCCTTTAAGATGTATGCTGTGGTGAACCGTTAAGTGTGCATTTGACAAAAAAGACATACATTACTGAACAGTAAATATTCTACGACAAATAACAAGCATCACCTTCTAAGACTATTCCTGCCTCTAAAGGATTCCCATCTGGATATAGTACCCTCTGGTCACAATTTTCAGTGTGTGCTCTTCAGTGTGTCTTGTTGTTCCATTTTTCCATTAGTGTCCTGAAACAAAAGAATAAAACAAAATGTATATTGTGCATTGTTTGTTCATAGATGGAAAAAAAAGTCAGACACAGCTATTTTTAAAAAACAAAAAATGTACAAAACCAAAAGGACAAGTCAGAACGTAAAATAGCAATTCAGCAATATTGTAGCTTCTTAGATGAATGGACGATACACAGATCTTTATCCCTAGATGGTTAACTATTCACCTGCATAATTACTTTAGAATACAATGAAAGACATGTATAAAGCTCACTGATGGAGACATCAGTCATTAAAGGGATAGTTAACCCAAAAATGAAAATTTGCTGTTAATTTACTCACCCTCAGGCCATCTAAGATGTGGGTGATTTTGTTTTCCTTCAGTAGAACAGTAAAGAAGATTTTTAGGTGAAACTGTTGTCCTTGGTGATTCATAAAATGCAAGTCCACAAAAACAAGCCCAAATCACTACCCTTGGCTCCTTACGATACATTGATGTCTTTTAAATCGAAACGATCGGTCCGTGCATGAAACTGAACCATATTTACAACAATATTACCTTTAATCCACAGCCTGGGCAAACGGTTTGTGAACACGCTGAGTACCATTTGCCCAGGCTGTGGATTAAAGGTAATATTGCTGGTAAATACAGTTCAGTTTCTTGAAAATACCAATCGTTTCACTTTATACGACCTCAATGTATCATCAGGGACCACAGGTATTGTTTTGGTCTTGTTTTTATGATTTGGTCTTGTTTTCCCTCAAAAAACAGCAGCCGCTGACTTGCATTTCATGAATCACCAAGAACATTTTAAGCTAAAAGTTCTACTGAAGGAAAAATGTCACCCACATCTTGGATGGCCTGAGTAAATTAACAGCAAATTTTATTTTTTGGGTGAACTATCCTTTTAATATTGCAATTACTCAAACGCAAACGTTTGTCTCTCTGAATTTGACTACTTTTTTAACATTAATCATTGCATTTTCAAGTTTGCACTTCTTGCTACTTCTTGCAGTAATCTGAATGAATCCTAAAATGGATTCTGGTATCTATTTAGGCTAACAACACTTTGGGGAGTAACACCGTGGATAGATCAACCAAGAGTCACAATTCACATATTCAATATATTCAATATATGCATATGCACACAGAGATCTCCTACATCATCTTGAAATATTATTATAAAAGTTCTTACTTTGACTCTATTGAAGTCAGATGATCCAAGGTTTTTCTTTTCATTCAAGAAATGCCTTACATGAAAAGGAAATTATAGATTAATTGAAATCAAAACTAATTAATTTTCTTAATGCATTATCAAGTCATCCTTGTCAGTAACTGATATATTTAGCATTTAGATCCATACCTTTATGTTAGTGTCATGAGGAAAATGTTAATAAAGTTTAAAACCTTTAAAACCTCCTTAGACCATATGATTAAATATACACGGATTCTTACTAAAGATACCAGTTATTTAGTCAATATAGCTACTGGTTTTTGGGTCATGTTGTCATGTTGTTTGATTAACATAGCATAGATAGATTAACTATAATGCACAGATTTAAGAGACTGTCGAGTCGACAAACATCCCGTTTTCTGTTAACGCACACTTGAGGCATAAACGACTGTCTACCTGTATGTAAACATTGTGTGTATTAAGTGCAGTAAAACGAGAAAAAACTTTTAAAATAAAATCTGTTTATTTTAATGAGCCATATTTGCTGAGGGCAGACATAATTATTTATAGTGTATGCCAGTCTTCATTGGCTGCCTGCGATCAATGTCTACTTTGACCTGCCCGCAAACATTTACATTTAATAATTTAGCAGATTATTAATTAATCAATGCAACGTAGCTGAAAGCCTGGAGAAGTTTAGCTTGTGCATTGTTACTTTTCGTATCACTATGCTGAGGAAAATCCTGGGCCATCTGACCAATCAGAGCAGAGTAGGCTCTCTGAAAGGAGGGGTTTAGAGAGAAAATCCTCAATCAATTTCAGACAGTGTGAGAAAAAAGGTAATGCCTCAGTGTAAATTATGAGAAAATTCAAGTTTTTTTAATTTAATTTTTTAATTTTTTACCTTGGATACATGTAAACTAGGGGTGACAATTAAAATGCTAAATTAAAATGTGACATAGATGTGAGTAAAAAGCTGTCTCACGATATCGCCATGATGAAGCATGAGGGTGAAATTAGCATGGAATATATGGCTACATTACATCATCCACTGTCTTTTTTTTTTGTGACATAGAATAGCCTGTCTCCAAATATCAAAGCTATCTTAGGCTGGGCTGTGTAGTAAACACCTCGTAGCGCTGCTCTCTGTTTTGGTCCTTTAAATATTGAGAGAGTAATTTTGATTATGGTTGCACTTATTGCATTTAATAAGACTCAGAAATTTTTTTTATTTATTTTTGTTATGTATACTGTTTTTATTGATATGACAAAATACCTGCAGACAATTTTTCCAGTCATGAATTTTGTCATAGAAGATTTCCTAAAAATACTGTGCAAAAATCTTTGACTCGTTCTCATGAATCCAATCTCGTGTCTCGTCTCGTGAGCTAAGTGTCTCATCACACCCCTAATGTAAACCTATTT
The DNA here is from genome assembly GCA_018749465.1 of Paracanthobrama guichenoti. NCBI lineage: Eukaryota > Metazoa > Chordata > Actinopteri > Cypriniformes > Gobionidae > Paracanthobrama > Paracanthobrama guichenoti. Next base: position 4,518,454 of record CM031956.1, on the reverse strand, counting down.
TATGAGACCTCCAAAACAAAACTAGGAACTTTTAAAATAGCATAATTGGGGCTCTTTCAGATAACTGATTGTGGAGCTGTGAATGACACAGAGTCTTGCAGCTCCTTTCCATATTTATAGAAACATACATATCGCATTGCATGCACGTTCTTGCCGAGGGCAAAGTTATGTACAGCTAAGCAGATGTCTGCGTGCGTTTGCATGAGAGACACGCCTTGACATGAGCTATGTTGAGATGTAAAACATCTCTGACTAGTAGAACATTATTTTGTACATATCACACACCCTTCAATGAGGCAGTGCCACAGCTTCTCAATGTCTGCTGCATGGACGTGGGTAAGAAAGACAGAGACGTACATTTGAATGCTTTGGGTTTCGCTGTGAACCAGCACTGAGGACAGTGGATGTGAGAACTGATGAATATTAAATGCCCTTGCATCTGGGAATAAAACAATTCTGTGCATCTGATTAAAATCTGAGGCGTCTTACATCAGCAGTTGCATTTGTGTTTGTTATTCATAGTCTACTAAACTACGGAAAAGAATCACAGTTATCTAGAAAATTAAACACAAGGGAGTAACATCTAATAGGAGCTGAGGGGAACAGGAGGCAAAATGTGGTGTTGTTGCGATTACATCCAGATTACACAGGCCTGGTCTCCCATCTGCCACAGTCATAAGCATGAGTGGTGCACGTCTAGCCTAGGGGCCTCCATATGCACATGCTTCCCCTAAGTCATTATTATGAGCCTCACTCTCTAACACTGATGAAGTACAACGACTGTAATGCTAAATTAAGTCTGTGGCTGTATTAACACTGCAAGACCTAATGCACAGATCTAATATTTTGAGACATATAATTGTTTTCCCATCTTAAAGGGATAGTTCACCCAAAAATTAAAATTACTCCATGATTTACTCACCCTCAAGTCATCCTAGGTGCACATGACATTCTTCTTTCAGACGAATACAATCAGAGTTATGTTAAAAAAATGTCCTAGCTAGTGAATGGCAGCTCAAAATTTGAAGCCCAAAAAACTGTATTCATCCATTATAAAAATGTTCCACATGGCTCCAGAGGGTAAATAAAGGCCTTCTGAAGCGAATTGATGCATTTGTGTAAGAAAAATGTCCATACTTAAATACTTTATAAAACAAACCGCCTTCTGCATTCAACTTTCGAAGAAAGTGTAATGCCTCACGCAGGTCAAAACGCATACGCTATGTCCAACATCATGCGTCACAGTTGCGCTTTTTTCCGTAAGTTGAATACGGACAGCGGTCCGCCGGAAGCTAGATATTTTCCTTTATAATGTGTTAAATGTGGATATTTTACTTACAAAAACCCATTGATTTGCTTCAGAAGGCCTTTATTAAACTACTGTACTAACATTATAACCCCACTGATGAATTGATATATGCTGTTTCAGTGGGATGTTCAAATTGGATACTAGATATTGGTGTTTGAAAGTTCCTGAGTCACTGGAAACAGGATGAGCGACAGCTAGAAAATACCATGTAGTGACAATCGGAAACACTGGTTCCTGTGAAAGCGATCAGAACTTACATGAGAATGGAAAGCACTCAGCAACAGAGGAGAATATGGCTGGTGCTGGGGGAGCCCAGTGCTCGTTTATATTGCCCGTAAGAAGGATGGTGTACATGTGTGCTCTGAGGGTTTCACATCAGATGGTTTCCACATCAACTCTCCCCGGACCATCCGGTGAACAGGCATCCTGACAGGCAGATAGAGTAGTACGTTTTGGAGATATTGAGGATGACCAAGGTGAACTGTGGGTAATTACACACATACTGAATGAGCATCTGGAAAGTGTAGATAACACATGAAGAAAAAAAAATGTTCTGTGTATCTGATTTTTACATTGGGCAACTTCACTCTCAAATGTTTTCTAATTTGAATCACAGGATGAATGTGGGTTTTTCTATATACAGTCCAAAAAAACAAGATCAAATGAAAATGCGGTGGTCAAAATGTCAGTGGTTTTTACTCATGCAAAATTTGCACCAAAATGCGCACTTTAAGAAGAACATTCATAGAAAAACGGAAAAGGCACTGGTAATTTACTGCCAGAACTTTATCTGTTAAGCTTACAGACATTTCCATTAACCCTAAAACACAACCATGTACGAGTAAAACACCTGTGAAAAATCTAAACGGCTAATTATTTCATATTAATAAAGAACCTTGTATTTTTATTGTTGTAATGGGTTAAAGGGTTACTTCAGTGATTAGCATTGAGCTTTGTATCAGTAGAAACCCAGTAGTATTCGAATGATCGTGCTAGAGTGCAGTGTCTGTTGTCATCAGACTGATTGCTTAGAAAAGAAATACCACACATGCACAACTTGAGAACAAATAACAGTGATAATTGCTTTAGCAATGACCATTTATGACTAAGCAAAAAATAATGAGTCAATAGCTGCATTTCCACTGTCGTGCCAGTGCAAGACAGAGCTTTCAACGGGCTGGGCTAATAGCCTCGTATCTGAAGCACAGAGCCCAAAACCACACTGCGTTTCCACCGTCTGGCCAGAAGCTCCACAGCGCTTCACTAAAACCCGCCCGTAACACGCCTCTCTGGAACAACATCACACTAAACCATAATTTCACCAACAAATGTATGTTTTATCAGAAAATGAATTTAAAAGAAAATTTACGAAATGATAAAAGCGGACGTTTGTTGGCTTTTTTTTTTTTTTTTTTTTTTTTTGGTTTACTTAAAGATTTAAAACCCAAACATTGATGTTTTACCACAGTTTTACAATAATAAGTGATACATTGATCATAATGAATTAATCTGTGTCAAGATTGCACATTAATCCCACAGAAATAAAGTGGTATTTACTGTTATTTCACAAAAGAAAGAGGTCACACATACTTATACAGTCTGTTTTTGTTTATTTGTAATCACAGGACAGAAGAATTATAATTTCTACAAACTTTCTGCCAAAAATATGACCTGAGGAGCTTTAGCACGCTCTCCAGTGACAGTCCCAATACAGTTATATTTTCAGTCAGAGAAAAACTGGAGTTACTTTATTTTATGACATATAGCTAAATATGGATATCAGACAGTCCGGTATAAAGAGATGAAACGTACTGACAGATGAAATAAATACACAATTGTGATGGCCTAAATGATTTGTCTGATCTCTTTAAGCGGTCATATTTACCAAGTTTACTATAGTAATGGTCATGGGTGTCAGAAGCAAAAAAATATGGGTGGGTCCTCCCCCAGAAAAATTTTACTGGAGTAGATGCCACTTACATTAAGTGCAAATAGCCTGCCTTGTTTACTAAACATCTGGTTGGGCCAGACAAATTTACAGAAGACACCAAATTATTCACATAGAAAATATTCGAAAAGTGGAAATAAAGCTTCTAACGTGTTTAATAATAAAAAGGGTTTATCGGTTAGGGGTAAGTGAACAGACATGCTATGACATGGTAAAAGTGAGTGGGTCCAATATCATTGGTCTAAAAAATTGGGTGGGTCTTGTCCCACCCACATACAATGGTTCCGACACCTAGGGAATGGTTAGTGTGCATAGTCTTTTGCATCACATATAAATATTTCTGCCTTATACAGTGATTCACATCGGATCACAAACAGTATTTCAGTAACACTTTACAATACGGGTGCACTAATATGTATTAATTCATGCTTAACTAATGCACAGATAATCATGATTTAATGTATGATATATAAACTTTTAGTCAACTTTTAATTGGCATATTTTGCCAAAAAATACATTTGGCGATATGGCTCTGTTCTAAATTCCCCATCCAAGCCAAGACAGGGAACAGCAGCAGATTCTGGGGACAACTTCCCATTTTTTAAACTGGGAGGGCAGCAAAATCCCCCATTTAGAACAGAGTATGCATCAATGATAACAGAATGACATTAATAAGGTTAAACACAGTTTAAGGAGGAGCTGGGGAAGAGGTGGATTGCAAAGCAGCGTGCAGCAGAAGCAGCCAAGCAGGCAGATTGAACTGAAGCTACGCTTAAGTAAGGCACCCTGTTTGAGAGTTGCCAATTGAGTGCATAGGAATCGGATCAGCTGATATGGGCGGGTTTGGAATTTTTCCAATCAGCTGATAGCGGAGCATGACTATGTGGCCTGCCTGAACTAATGCAGAATGCTTGATATATTAACTAATAATGTAAATTCATATATTAATTACCACAATGGTCAAAGCCATGCATTTCAACTTCCAGCTGTCTGCTTTAATTAATCATTAGCTAATGATTTGCAAAGGTGTCATTATGTTATGACTTTACTTGTTGAGGCACATGACTTAACTAATTGTTAAGTAATATGTCATTGTGGTTATGGGTTTTGAATTCATTTTGAATTAGTTAATAGTCATGTGCCTCAACAAGTAAAGTCATAACATAATGACACCTTGTAAATCGTTAGCTAATGATTAATTAAAGCAGACAACTGGAAATAGAAATGCATGGCTTCGACCCATAGTGGTAATTAAAACGTTAATTTACATTATTACATCCAGACTTTATTTGAGAGTAGTGAGAATGTAACAGCTTTAGACACTGCTCTGGATGCGACTAGCTTAGTGAACGTTGTACATTGTTCGGTTCCGGCTGTAGAGCCCGTGCAGCAGGGCACTTGGGTGACGGTCAGACGGCATAGTCGCGGATCAAAAAACCACTCTTCCGTTCCGATTAGAACATCAAACAGGTTCTTCCCACTCAGTGACGCACCCACTGAGAATCCTGTTAAAAGTGCCCTAGTTATTGGTGATTCTATTACACGGAACGTGAAAATAGAGACACCAGCCACCATAGTCACATGTTTACCGGGAGCCAGAGCGCCTGACATCAAAGCAAATTTAAAAGTGCTGGCTAAAGCTAATCGTAAATTCTCTAAGATTATTATTCACGTCGGCACTAACGATGTTCGACTTCGCCAGTCGGAGATCACCAAAATTAACATTAAAGAGGTGTGTGAACTTGCAAGTACGATGGCAGATGCAGTTTTTTGTTCTGGTCCACTCCCTGTTAAAAGGAGTGATGAGATACTTAGCAGACTATCATCACTCAATGGCTGGTTGTCTAAGTGGTGTCCGCAAAATAACATAGGGTTCATAGACAATTGGAAAAGCTTTTGGGGCAGACCTGACCTGTTGAAGAGGGACGGCATCCATCCTTCTTGGAGTGGTGCTGCTCTTCTCTCTAGTAATTTGGCATATAGTCTTAAAGCTAAACCTTGACTAACTGGGGCCCAGGTCAGGAAGCAGACGGACTGGCTTCCCCGACCGTCTGCTAGCTGTCTCCCGTTACAGAAGTCAGATAAATCCCAACACATAGAGACTCTTTCACCTAGATATTATCACATCCCCAATTAGTAAATACAAAAAAACATCAAGACCATTCAACAGTAAAAACTTAATTGATGTCAAACGAATAAACAACAGATATAATACAGATGATCAAATGATAAAGCTCGGGTTGCTGAATATTCGATCCCTTTCCCCAAAAGCACTTATTGTTAATGATATAATTACAGATAATAATCTAGATGTGCTGTGTTTGACAGAAACCTGGCTAAAACCTGACGACTACATTACTTTAAATGAGTCCACCCCCCAAGATTATTGTTATAAACACGAGCCGCGTCTGAAAGGTAAAGGGGGAGGGGTTGCTGTAATTTATAATAATATCTTCAGTATTACTCAGAAGTCTAGTTTCAAATATAATTCTTTTGAAGTTTTGGTGCTTTATGTAGCATTATGTAGTGTAATTGATAAATCCCGTTTGACATTTGTGCTGGCTACTGTATACAGGCCACCAGGGCACAATACAGACTTTATCAAAGAATTTGCTGACTTTCTATCCGAGTTAGTACTGGCTGCAGATAAATGACTAATTGTTGGTGATTTTAATATCCATATAGATAATGAAAAAGATGCATTGGGATTAGCATTTAGAGACATTCTAAACTCTATTGGAGTAAGGCAACACGTGTCAGGACCCACTCATCGCCTTAATCATACGTTAGACCTAATATTGTCACATGGAATAAATGTTGATACCGTAGAAATTCTGCAGCAGAGCGACGACATCTCAGATCATTACCTAGTATCATGTATACTTAATTTAGCTAAGGCTGCAAAGCCGTCCCCTCGCTTCAAATATGGCAGAATTATCACTGCCGCCACTAAAAATTGCTTTTTAAATAATCTTCCTCATCAGTTTCATCTCCTCAGCATCCCAGATAGCCTAGAGGAACTCGATTTTGCAACAGAAACTATTGACTCTCTTTTTTCTTTTTAAATTACACTTTAGACACAGTTGCTCCCCGGCGCTTAAAGAAGATTAAAGAAAATAGTCCAATGCCGTGGTACAACGAGCACACCCGGGCCCTTAAAACAGTAGCCAGAAAAATGGAGCACTGCTGGAAGAAAACAAAATTAGAGGTTTTTCAGTAATTCATGGAAAGAGAGCATGATCGCATACAGAAAGGCCGTAAAACTGCTAGATCTGCTTATTTCGACTCTCTTAGAAGAAAACAAACACAACCCTAGGTATTTATTTGATACAGTGGCTAAGTTAACCAAAAATAAAGCTTATACTTCTGATGGTTGTAAACAGCACAGCAGTAATGACTTTATGAACTTCTTTACGTGTAAGATCGATAATATTAGGAAGAAAATTATAACCATGCAGCCGTCTACTACAGTGTCACATGAGACAGAGCATTGTTGTGTCACTGAGAATAAATTACACTCATTCACTGCTATAGGAGAGGAAGAATTGACTAAACTCGTTAAATCATCTAAATCAACAACATGTATGCTCGACCCTATACCGACTAGGCTATTAAAAGAGATGCTACCAGAGGTCATAGATCCTCTTCTTAATATCATTAACTCATCTTTGTCATTAGGATATGTACCGAAAACGTTTAAGTTGGCTATTATCAAACCACTTATTAAAAACCTCAACTTGATCCTACAGAATTAGTCAGTTATAGGCCGATCTCAAATCTACCCTTCCTGTCAAAAATACTGGAAAAGGTAGTGTCTTCACAATTATGTTCCTTTTTAGAAAGAAATGGTATCTGTGAGGATTTCCAGTCAGGATTTAGACCGTATCATAGTACTGAGACTGCTCTCATCAGAGTTACAAATGATTTACTCTTATCATCCGATCGTGGTTGTATCTCTCTATTAGTGTTACTCGATCTTAGCGCTGCATTCGATACCATCGACCACAACATTCTTTTGAATAGACTCGAAAATTATGTTGGCATTAGTGGAACTGCATTGGCATGGCTTAAATCATACTTATCTGACCGTTATCAGTTTGTAGCAGTAAATGAAGAGATGTCACACCGATAACAAGTTCAGTATGGAGTACCGCAGGGCTCGGTGCTAGGACCGTTGCTCTTCACCCTGTACATGCTACCACTGGGAGATATCATTAGGAAGCATGGCATTAGTTTTCACTGTTATGCTGACGATACTCAGCTCTATATTTCTTCACGCCCTGATGAAACTTACCAATTCACAAGATTAACGGAATGCATAGCTGATATAAAACATTGGATGTCTAGTAATTTCCTGCAACTTAATTCAGAAAAAACTGAATTTTTAATTATTGGACAAAAACTCTGCAAGTAGTAACCTAGAATACTGTCTAACACTCGATGGCTGCTCTGTCAAGTCCTCGTCGTCAGTTAGGAACCTGGGTGTGCTCTTTGATACCAATCTTTCATTTGAAAGCCACGTTTCTAACATCTGTAAAACTGCATTCTACCATCTTAAAAATATATCTAAATTACGGCACATCCTTTCGATGCAAAATGCTGAACAGTTAATTAATGCGTTCATGACCTCAAGGCTAGATTACTGTAATGCTTTACTGGGTGGTTGCCTTGCTCGCTTAATAAACAAACTCCAGCTGGTCCAAAACGCAGCAGCTCGAGCTCTTACTAGAACAAGGAAGTATGACCATATTAGCCCGGTTCTGTCAACACTGCACTGGCTCCTATTAAACATCGTATAAATTTTAAAATCTTGCTTATTACTTACAAAGCACTAAATGGTTTAGCTCCCAGTACTTGAGCGAACTCTTAACGCATTATACTCCATCACGTCTATTGCAGTCTCAAAACTCTGGCCAGTTGATAATACCTAGAATATCAAAATCAACTGCAGGCGGTCGATCCTTTTCCTATTTAGCGCCTAAACTTTGGAACAGTCTTCCTAGCATTGTTCGGGAAGCAGACACACTCTGTCAGTTTAAATCTAGACTAAAAACGCATCTCTTTACTATGAAACACACATAAAACATTATCAATTTCTATTACTCAAATCAGTAAATGATTGTTAGGCTGCATTAACTAGGTCAGCCGGAACCGGGAACACTTCCCATAACACCTGATGTACTCGTTACATCATAAGAAGAATGGCATCTACGCTAATGTTAGTCTCTCTGTTTATCCCGAGGTTTACTGCAGTCAGCGGATCCAGGCCGTATCCAGATCAGATGGTGGACCAGCGCCTGGACATGACCAATGCATCCCTGAAGTGTCTGCAGAGAACATGTCAAGTAAACTCCCCGTAAATGCTGCATCGACACGACATCCTCATTAAACCCGTCTTCGGGCGTGGCGACTCCAATCTCTCGAATAATCTAACAAATATCTATTTGCCTAATATGAATTAAGACCTGCTATGTTGCCAGAATTATAATCATACACTGTTTGTTCATCGGCCAGAAGAGAACTGGCACCCGACTGAGCCTGGTTTCTCCCAAGGTTTTTTCTCCATTCTGACCCTGAAGGAGTTTTGGTTCCTTGCCACCGTTGCCTCTGGCTTTTGGCTTGCTCAGTTGGGGACACCTAAATTTCATCTATATTACCGATCTGCCCGCATTGACGCTATATGATACTTGAAATTAGCTGGATAACATCACCGTTTCACCAGAACGGCTGTACAAATTCTGTTGCATTATTTTCCTGTTAACAATGTGAAGCTGCTTTGAAACAATTGGACTTGTTAAAAGCGCTATATAAATAAAGGTGATTTGATTTGATTTGATTATTCTTTAATATAATATGTTATTAGGGAATTAATACATTATGACACATTTAACCCGTATTGCAAAGTGTTACTGTTATTTCAAACCCGCTTTTGGCCCGACAGTGGAAATGCGGCTAATTATAAACTTAATCTAGGGGCCACTAAAAATGCATTTGACATCCCAAAAAAAAAACACGAAAAGTATAAAATGACCTGAAATGTGTGTCCCTCCACTCTAGAAAACTCCCCAGCTATCTGAAGAAGAAATCAAATCAGCATTTAGACATGGGCCAGAAGCCAAATTCCTGCTGCCATGTTCTCTCTACACTGTATAGGTCTTTAACCAGAATCCTATCTGTGATGCGCCTTCATCCGTCTGGACAGCTGCCAGAACACAGCGCTGGCCAGCCATTGAAGAATGCCAGGTAGGCCAAAAGAACCAGAGCTTCTAATGAAGGCTTGTCAATGTTTGATGTTCTCCTACTGTTGGTATTGTCTGTTGACAGCAGATCTCAGAAAGAGTTGATTACATAGATTCCAAAGCCACTGAGATCAATCTTCATGTTGTAATGAGGCATATGCTTGAGCTGGAATCATGGCCTGTCTCTGAAGACTAACAGCCTGCCCTTTCAGCAGCTCATTATATAGAAGGAAGACTCATTCATTCCCCAAAACTAAATTTTTAACTAGAAGAAAATATGACAAGTGATTGTGCATGCCAAAGTGACTGGCTAATTGCAGTACATTTTTATTCTTTAAGGTTTTTATATCATGAAAATCTGACTTTTTCTGTGTTTAAGGGTGCTTTCACACCTAAGCGTTTGTTTCGGAACCTGGTGCGTTTTCTCCCTTGGGTCAGTTCGTTTAGGCATATGTGAATATGTGAACACCATATGTGAACACAATCGGAACCGCTCCAAAATAATCGCTCCGAGACCATCTGAAGGAGGTGGTCTTGGCCCGACTGCAAACGAACTTGTGGGCGTGCGTTGAGGTGTGAAAACATACACCAAACGGACCAACAAACCAAATGGTATTATAATTCATAACGGGAAATGTGCTATACAAATACAAACCTGATTCAAAAAAGTTGGGACACTGTACAAATTGTGAATAAAAAAGGAATGCAATAATTTACAAATCTCATAAACTTATATTTTATTCACAATTGAAATTTCCACATCATTGCATTCTGTTTTTATTCACAATTTGTACAGTGTCCCAACTTTTTTGGAATCGTGTCTGATTCTGTGAGTGAGCACATTAGTTATCACAATTGAAAACCAAAAGAGCACCTCTTCATCCTAAAATGTGTAATAGCGCTTCTCTGTGCGAGAATCCTTTCCCGATGAAGCCTTGATTTCTGCTCTAGCTGCATTATAACATTCATACAGTGTTTGCCTGTCTTGACACAGTTAACCTCTAGACAGCGCTGGAGATCCAGAGAGAGCGCGTTTGAATTTGCTGCAGTATTAATATGAAAGTAGAATATAATTTAACAGCAGGAATAATGGCTACATTCGTATAGTGTTTGTGTGTATATGTGTGTTTACATCCCATTTCTGATAATTTCTATACATTTTCCATGAAATTATGCAATGATTGCGATCTGAGGAGGTTTGAGCGATCTTTCTCGTCTCACTACAGTATACTGTTATCCTTTCAGCCAGAGCAACAGAGGGCGCTCACGAGAAGAAAACATGAGTTATTAATTATACGAGTTAACCGGAGTGTGTGACATATATGCAGATACTTTAGTCCAGTATCAAAAAATGGGAATTAAATGTGGAAGTTAGCAGGTAGACTGGCAAAATATAATTGGAAATGAGTAGCGGTGTTGACTCTCTCCTGAAACTCTCCTCAAGCCTGAGCTGGCCCGCTTTGGACCAAGGTATTTGGCGGGCCAAAAACCCCGGCTGTTGACCCAGAGGAAACCCCGACGAGGCCCGATTAAGCCCCAGTAATGACAAAAGCCGCTTTTCCACTGTCGGGCCAGTGCGAGCCAGGGGTTTCAATGGGCCGGGCTGGGCTAATAGCTTCAGACCTGTAGCATAGAGCCCAAAACCACACTGCGTTTCCATCGTCAGGCCGTCGGGCTAGTTCGCTGGAAACTAGCAAGATCGCAAAACGAACATGATAAAAGCGAGTGTTTGTTGGTAATTTGTTTGTTTAGATTTACCTAAGCAAACTTTCCACCAAAAATATGACCTAAGGAGCTTTAGCACTCTCTCCAGTGACAGTCCCAGTACAATTATGTTTTCAGTCAGAGAAAAAGAGGAAATTCCAGAAAACCGGACTTGCTTTATTTTATGACATATGTGGAGCTAAATATGGATATCAGACAGTCCAGTATAAAGAGACTAGACATACTGACAGATTAAATAAATACACGATTGTGATGGCCTATATGATCTGATTGTCTGATTTCTTCAAATGGTCGTATTTACCATGTTTACTATAGTATTGGTTAGCATATAAATATTTCTGCCTTATACGGTGATAAGACTCCACATCAGATCACAAACAAAGTTATGTCTAATCATTCGGAATGATTTTAATGATTTAATGCTGATGTTAGCTGGTATATAAAATCATCCACAGCGCTGCCATCTCCAGACTCACATAAACTCTGCCTCAAGCCTGAGCTGGCCCACTTTGGACCAAGATATTTGGCAGGCCAAAAAACCCTGGCCAGGCGAGGATGCCCCAACGAGGCCCAATCAAGCCTCGGAATTGACAGTGGAAACGCAACTGGCCCTGGTACACACTAGCCCGCTCGCTTTTGGCCCGACAGTGGCTCACGTGGCTCATGTCTGCTATGCTAAGCCCAGAAGAACCCTGCTTAATATAGTGGTCCCCTGACAACAGCCATAAAACCTCACTTAAAGCAATGTGTCATTTAGCATGCATGCTATCAATGTTTTCATGATAACCTGCTGCTCAACCCAACATAGAGGCTAATAAAAACAGATATGACCATTCTTTAGAGACATTCAAACCCTTCCAAGAGTCTTTATCATCTTCAAGACATTAGTAACCTCAAGATCACCCTTTTTGAGATGTTCCAGGGTATCTCCCATCTTTCTTGCCTCTTCTCTCTCCTATGGAAATAATTATCACTGGTTCTTCTCCTCAACTCCTCTTGCATTACACACAAAGCACTTTTTGAGGCATGGACAATGAAGGCTGGTGCTCAGCAGAGCTCTTCAGGCAGTAATACAAGGGGTCTTGCCCCTGTGAGGCAGGTGGGAGTTATTAAAAGCGTGCAGTTGCCAAATCCTTTCACAGTTTTCATCTGGAAGTGATGAAGTTCTGTATGGCAGGGCAACACCTGTTGGCACACCTCCTGAGAACTGGGAAGAAGGCGAGGGTTTTCTTCCCTCAGGAACTGGAGGTCTTGGCATGAAATACCAGTCACTGTTGTGAAAGGTTCTGGGTGTGTTTTTGTTTGCTGGGTTTGATATATTGATGCATGTCTTCATCATAAAGCATTGAGACTGAAGCATTGTACAACACAAAATTAATTATTGTTTCTTTCTTGCTTGGTTAGGTCATTAGCAAGCACCTCAATGGACACTTTTCACTGTTATTAACGTCATAAATAAATAAAACTTTATTTTTTACATTTTACATTTAAAAAAATAAGGTTAGACTTTATGGTTACACTTTATTTTAAGGCCTCTTTGTTACACTGTAATTATACATTTAAATACTGAGTAATAATTAACTACCTGTACTTACTGTAGGGTTAGGATTAGGGTTTGGATTGGTTTAGGGTTAGTTGCATGTCATTTTGCATAATTTATAATGTATTACTAGTAACTGCATGTACCGTGTAACAATGAAACTGTAAAATAACGTGTTACTAAATATAAATTGTAAATCTTGAAATAAATTGTAAAATTAAAGCACATTTATAGCATTATACTTTGTGTTCTATTAAATTGGCATTAAAATACAATAAACTAGTTAAAGGCACAATTTGTAAGATTTTTGGATTAAAATATATAAAAACCACTAGAACAATGTTATATATTTTGTTGAGTTGTGTGCTTGCATTATCCCAAATGTTTCCAAGAATGTTTAAATCCAGAGAAATAAGAGATTTTAACCAGGATGCGAACCGTGTCCATGCATCACCTATCAATGACTTCATACCCACGATTTCCGGTTTTATTTTGTATAAACCAAGGAAACACCAAAGACGCTTTAATATATTATGTGTTTTATTAGACAGGTGAGCAACTGTTTGGATACATTCATCGACAGAAAACAAATTATTGTTATACAGCTCAACACAGTTAATCTTATTGACCACGAGTACCATGTTTTACCATGCCTAATATTGATCGAGCATATCCACACGTGTATCAATAAATTTGAAGTCACAGAGAAAAATCTTATAGCAGTTGTAAACTTGTAGCTTTTTTTTTCTCTCCTACAAACACAACACAACAGTTACACCTTCACACATTCTTCACTGCAGGTGCACAAATCCTATTCTACGAATCACACATGAAGAAACTCATACGCTCACATTTTTGCTACAGTTGCTGCAGTGAATATGGTGCAAAACGCATTCACACACCCGTATCAGAAATGTGAAGTCACGCACAAATTAATATATGAATCCATGCAATGAGAGTTGCACACTTGTAGAATATTTGGTCACAAATGTATTACTTTTTAACACAATCACAAGTCCAATCACTACAATTGCTTGAATCTGCTGCAACAGTCTGAAACGCAGTTTTTTCACCTTCAAATGACAAGTTCCACGCGCTCTCACTTTTGCACCATATGCTACGTGAAATGTAGAGCAAAAGTGATTTGTGCATCTGTGAGGCAGCGGCAGGCACTGTTCAGAGAGCAGAGAATTTCGGCTAATCAGAAGAGCTTGTTTGTACGGAGCCCCTAACAGGACGTGGTGGTGGAAAAACTGTTGTGTTGTGTTTGTAGGAGAGAAAAAAAAGCTACAAGTTTACAACTCCTATAAGATTTTTCTCTGTGACTTCAGATTTATTGATACACATGTGGATATGCTCTACAGCTACAAATTCCACTCTCACATGTGTTCAGTTGTTTTGCACCAAAAATACTTTCATAGAGCCGCCGAGCAAACGCACAGAGTAGCATTATAACATAACTTTCAACACACTCAAATGTATGCAATATGATAAAACAGCACTGCGTTACCCCACAAACTCATGAGCGGAAGAAGAGGAAGCACTCGTCTGCGGCATAATAAAGTCATAAATAAAGTTACATATTGCGGCTTTAATTCTGTTGCGTGGGTGTTTCTCTGAATGGTTGAGGGAGTAATAGCAAATTTGACATCTTTTTCTCTCTTCTGCAGTAGCTGGTTGTAAATTTAGGTAGAGCAGATTCTGGGTCTTAACGCTAGTTTATGATAGACATTTTGTAAGCTTTATATTCTAATCATTGAACACATCAGACACACTTTTGGCATAATTGTTATGTCCTTGTGTTATTCAGCCGGAGGGTGGCGATTCTAATGGTGATTGACAGACTTTAGTACACACAACTAATGCAAAGAATATCATCTTAGAATCACCTTAATATAGTATTTATTACCTCTGAATGTTATTTAGGAAAACAAAGTCATGTGCTTTTCTCAAAACAAACATAAAAAAGCCTATTTAAGGCTATTCACATGAGCATGTTTAAACTAAACGATTTATATATATTTTTTATTAGTCTGATATGTTACTCCACATAGGAAGAACAGACATGACAACTAGTTACTGACCTAATGCAGACACATGGCTGAAGCGGGCTGATAACTTCTTGGTTTGTAGTGAGGTTTACACAAGCTAATATAAAAATAAGTGGGGCAGCCAGACATCTGCCCCAGTGGCTCTCAATTAGAGCGCTGCAGTTCCGTTTTTCACCATAGATTTACATTGGAAATTCGTAGGGCACTGTAGAGCTAGGGAGGGCTCAGAGACCGGCTGCCCCCCTTGGTCTTCATGCCTGCCGAATCCATGCGCTTCATTTTAATATATGCTGCTCACAACTTCACAACTTAAAATAGTCTGAAAAATTTGAAAAATATTTGTTGCAGAATTCTGAATACATTTATAATTTATTACTTATTCCATTAATTCCAAATGCAATCAATTTCTCAATATTTTTGTCCTCTTTTGTAACATCATGGAAATGCTTTTGTGGATTTTTTTTTCTTTTGCTATTAGAGCAAGAGGGAATACAAAATTTATATGACAAAGTCCACTTCTGAGAACCCTAGAAATGTGAAAAGGGTCCATGATCTGTAGACTCATGTTAACGAGCACTGCTGTTAATTGTCGGGGAAGGGGGAAGTGTTTTGAATTATTCCTTATATTAAAAAAAAAAATGTCACTGGGTTTGATTTCTATGCTAGTAAGTCCCATCTGTCTGCAATCCTTCGCTCTCTTCAATAAAACTGTGGAAACACCGCACCACTGATGAATTAGCTATCAAAACCAGCAGATGGAATGCTGTTATTTTCAGCAAAAAATATTATATTTAAGTGAACTTGGCTGGCTTTTTGGCCATATTCTCAACTAAAGACCCTCATATACCAAAAGTTAGAGTAGCCTATGTATACATGCATAGGGAGCATGAGTTACGGGACCCAGATCCCAGAGATTTACAGGCGGCTCAGTAATGGTGGGAAGAGTATGTCAGCCCAGCAGCCTCATCAGACCATGGATTATGTTCTACTGGGAATGCTCAACAGATCACCCCAGCTGCTCAGACTTATCATGCCAAGATTTGTCGTCCTGGCTAGGGTCCATTGGCCAGGAGAGAAGGACCAGCAGCTGGTCTTTGTTATATATATATTTCCATTTCCCCAGTTCTTCAAGAGAGGAACCAAACCACCTTGTTGAATCTGGGCTGATGTATGTTGCATGTGATCGTGAGGCCCCATGATTGACGAACTTTGTTGGCAGTTCTGAACAAATTTTTGTGGATTTTTAGGTTAAAAAAAAAAAATCTTTGTATTTTAAAAAGTCAAAACATTGGTGTTGTGTAAAGTTTAGTGGTTGTTAATCCAAAATTAAGGAATGCTTACACCACATGACAGGTGGCAATAGACCAGTGGTTCCCAGCCCTGGTCCTGGAGTACTCCTAGCACTGCACATTTTAGATGTTTCACTAATCAAACACACTTGATTCAACTCATCAGCTCATTAGTAAAGACTCCAAGCCACTAGATGACAAGATTGTTGAGAACAATATTTAGATTTTACTATGATAAAAAGATTACAAGAGAAGGCAGAGAAGGGAATGTCGCGACAGGTATGATTAATTTACGGCATTACCATAGTATTCAATAGTAATATTAATATTTAATTGAGTGATATTGTATATTGTCTAAATACAGTAGAAAATACCAATGTTTTCTTTCTTTGGCTTTTAGGTTTTACCAGTTATGATAAGACTTGATAATGGTAATGACTTTTATAACATGGTGCTGATATTATGCATTTTAATGAATAAAGAGAAAATTAATAATTTATTTATTGTGTTATATTGTTTATCGTTTAATGGAGAAAAAAAAGTGTTCTTTCTATGCCAGGTTAGCCTTGTGTAATGATTTATGACTCTGCTGTGTGCCTAATGATGATGACGATATAATGCTTTTTAATGAATTAAGGTAAAACAATACATATAATTAATGAATTAAATATGTATTAAATTACTTTTTCGCTCAATAAAGCACATTCCACAAATTATGTTTTATTAACAAGGTTCGGGAGGAGCACATTCAGATAATTGACACAAGTGGAGAGCACACAGCTAATCAACAATCAACAAAGAGGTATATAAACACAGCAGTCTTACCTCCGTTTGTTGACAGTTTATCAGCATCCCTCCACCACCCCTTCTCCACACTTTTAGTTCTAACCACTTACATACACTGGGCTACTCTGGGTTTGGGCCAAATTCCGAGCTTGAAGCCCTCCCCAGCACGCCAAATACGCATTTAAATTTACTCTCTATAAATTATATGTAAAGTGTGAACTCGTGAAACAATGTACCTTTACTAGTGACATAACCCCAAATATAGAAAAATTATTCACAAGACCAGCACGCGAATCCACAAGAAACTGATTATTGTACTGTTACTGTCTGTCATAAAACTTTGAATGGCGGGCACTGACGTCACTGCAATTACACGATAGGCTGAGAGGTGCCACATGTGATCCTGTTACGCTTTCTATTGGGAATCACTGCAATAGACCGTTAACTAAGGTCACATGAAAAGCAAAATAATTAATTTAACTCTTGATTTTGTTTTGTCTTGTTTTGTAGCACATATGCACTTGTTTACAGTTAATGTGTGTAATTAACTTTTCATCTACTGTTTTATGAATTCAGACATGCTACTCATTTCACTGTTTTTCACCTACAAAACATCATGTGGGTCAAATTTTTATTAATTTTCCAACACACTGAAAGGAAGCAAATTCTTCTATTTTGCACAATCCTGATATCTGGGAACACAAAAGATGCGAGAAGCTAGGACAGCGGTCAAAGATGACTATAATGAAAAGAAATATTAGTTTTCATGTATAACTAAAATTATAATGAAAAAAAATGGAACAGAGCATATGTTTTTAATTACTTGTATTTTAATGTAATATTTTATTTTGATTGATTTAGCCTAGGCCACAGCCTCCTGCAATACCTCTGTGTTCCACACTTTGGGAAACATTGCTTTACATAACTGATTTCAACATTTCAACATCGAAAGATGACACATAAGCTTCACCGTGAATACAGACTGCATTATAATACATGATGATAAACCTCATGTCACGGTCACCTGCTAAGCCACCACATCTGCACTACACTTCCCATGAGCCCTCTATATGTTCTCACCTGCACACACTTCACTATCACCCGCACCTGTCAGCGATCACCCTCGTCAACAGCACCACTTAACACCTTGGCTGCATTCAAAACCTGGAAAATGCTGCCTTCGGAGGACAGGAAGGCATTAAGCCACGTCTGAATCTAATGTTAGCTTCCTTTCCTGCATCCTCCTGAGAGACCTTCATCTGATCGATTTTTGAAGGCAACATTTATGTATCCTTCATTGCCTTTTATATCCCACAATCATGTGCTTTCCATTCTGTGACAGTTGAGCTGGAAAAAAAGATGGCGTCCAACAAAAGAAAGTTGTGTTTGCTGGTCAGTTTGTGTAAATGTACGTTTTTTTTTTTTTTTTTTTTTTTTTTTTACCAACATTTTCCACTTCTGATGTCATTTCTAGCAAGAAATTACTAATGTAGTAATTAAATATTTGTTTAGCTCTCACCAAAGCTCTTTCTGTTTTGCTGTAGATTATTAAACAGTTACACATTGCCTAAGAAGTCTGTCCGAAATTAGTCCTTCATGCACAGACACTGCCTTACAAGCCAGTGTCTGATAAGGCAGCGAAGCAATGAGTCAGCTGCCTAGGTTTTCGGACGCAGCCCTTGTCTTCCCTCATTGTCCAGTCTTGTTTAGACTGTGGACCACTTACCCTTCTCCAGCATCTGTTTCCCTTTCGATCCTGTGAGTGTCACTTACCAGTCGACAAGGTGTGTGCTTCAGCCTATGACCCCCGTCATCTGTAAGGAAAAGACATTTCATTATCATCCATCCCAGTTCAATGTAAATCACCATTTCACTGTATACTCCCCTGTTTCCTGTCTGAACGCTCATTGCTTCAAAATAAAGAACCATTTCCCTCTCTCTGAGCCTGCGTTCCATAAAACCGCAAACTTGGTGATGCAGATCAAAAAATATAATTCACTGAAAAGAAAGTCTTTATTGAAAACAAAGTAAATCTGATAGAAGGGATAAAAGATGGAGAGAATGCTTCTATGTTTAGCCCACTAAAACACAGAAGCATTCATTCTCAAGTCTTCAAGCGTCTTCTGCAAACAAATATTAACAAAGCATTCGAGCAATTTGGTCTCCCCTCAGGACGTTCGTCCATCTTCTTTATCGCACAGAAATGCTCACAACATCGCCATTAATCCTCCTTGCCTCTGTTTGGATGGCTATAAATACCACTTGCTGTTTCCATCAACCCCTTGGAGAACTTTCCCCTTCCACACTTCTACAGGTTGTAAATGAACTTGCCACACACTTGAGAGAAGACAGAATTGATGATGCATCACTTCTATGGAAATTAATGAGCATCTAGAAGTGTAATGGATGGTCCTCACTGAGAAGGTAGTGAATTATCAGTGCTTATTGCCCACAGCTAAGAGTCTGTCTCTTCCAATAATGGTGTCCAGCAATCTCTGGTCTAATTCACTGATTAAACTGTTGATTCTCCACTGCTGGTGATAAGTGAGACCTCAGACTAAAATGAAAGGTGTCTCACGCAAAGAGATCTTGGAAGTCTTTTCAATACCCTCTTGGTGAGGACTTGAGTTTTCAAATCAGAATCTGATGCAAGTCCTCACACTTTCATTAGAGCTAATTATAAATGCAAATTGACAAAGTAAATAAACAGAAATATTAGAAGCTGCTGAATGCTTTATTGAATCCATTTGGGTAATTTGGCACAGAGATGAAATAATTGGCTGCCGTTATTACAGGAAGTCACAAGCTGTATTATTATTCCAGTTGATAACTTAAACAGCCAGTAGATATGAAAATGATTCAAGTAATCTCAAAATAGTCTGTTGTTTTTATTGCAGTAATAAATGTTGTGGCTCTGAGAAAATCACACATCTGGTCGCAATTTAAAGTTATTAGTGTGACTAAATACTAAATACTGTTTATCGAAAGAGAGCCACAAAATAAAATACTTAACTTGTGGCCAAACAAACAGGAAATAATTGCTCTGCCAAGGGTCTCCTTACTTTTGTTAAAAACAGGGCCATTATTTGTATGTTCTCATTTAGCCCTCAACAACCTGGTCTCCTGTGTTTCCAGGGACCTTTAACTCTTTCCCCACCATTGACGGAAATTTCTGGCTTTCCATGTGTTCACTGTTATACAATAGCTATTATGCATCTATTATGCATCTTCTGAAAGAGTACAGAATCTCCGGATCAAAATACAGACGAAGAAGAAGCAGAAACAATCGCAAAACATGATCATCAATATTAAACAGCATATAAATCAAAAATGCCTAATGTTACAGAATGAAATGTCGACCCAGGATGAGCAGGACAGTGAAGTAGTCAGCTGTTTGCTCAAAATGTTGCTTTTTATTAAACCTACCCACATTCAGGTGTTGAAAAAGGATGCACAAAGCCAGAAAATAATAGTTTTTGTTTGTTTGTTTGTTTAAATCAGCAAAAAAAAAAAAAAAAATATATATATATATATATATATATATATATATATATATATATATATATATATATATATATATATTTTCAATCATTTTTATTATCAATGATTTATTTTAAATTATGTAAATGATATGTTATATGGAAGTTATTCAGGTTTTGAACAGAACTTCCTTCAACCCTGACCAATTTGTTTGGGCAACTTTTAATAGTAATCTCCTAATGTAAGTCATTTGTTATGATCAAAGCTAACATATCTGACCCATGCAGCCACTTCTCTAAACAACAAGCACTGTATTAAATCAAGGTATATTGATTCTGGCTCAAAGAGCTTTAAAGAACAGAGGCTCCATATAACTGATTGGTTCTAGAACACAATACAATCCCAGTACTAGCACTAATAACAGCATACGTAAGAGAGCTAGGGCAGAAGGACTTTTGATTACACACAATGAACTTGATCCAGCACATTAGAAAGCCTTCAGTACAAATTCAGTCAGTTTCCTCAGGGATCAGTTGAGCCATATCCCAGTGGTTTGTTAGGATTTCAGACACAGGATACCATGCTGGTTCAGCACTTGTATGTATCATGTTCAGCCCTGGTTAGTGAGCAGAGAAGGCTGGAGGAATCTGAGATCTGAGTTTGGTGGCAGCCAGAGGCTACTTGGCTCAGTCTCTGCTGCCTACGCTGTCCGCCTACACCACGAATCACATACTGATCTACGTATCCTCAAGTTCTAACGTCTCGCTGTCCCTTTTTAACTAAAGAGACCAGTATGTTAAATCTGCTAACCCATACTAATAAACCTGTTTAAAAATCAATGATATAACATTTTATAAAGTAATCACAGCCGTGCTGATATACAATCATATCGCTTACCAGCGATATTATACAATGACTCAAGAGACAAGTATGTCAATAAAAGAGGAAAACACAAGGAATGTTCCTAAAGGCCCTGATACATCGATCAGGCATGACATTATGATTCCCATCCTAATATTGTGTTGGTGCCAAACAACTTTTGCTGCCAAAACAGCCCTGGCCTGACAAGGCATGGACTCCACTAGATCTTAGCCCTGCAAAGAGTCGTGCGCTTATCCGAGCGTATCTCAGGGTCAGCTCTCCCGTCTCTGCAGGACGTCTACACCAAACGCTGCAAAGGTAGAGCTACTAAAATCATCAAGGACACTAATCAGAAAACCCTCATTTCACGCTGCTGCCATCTGGTAAGCGCTTCCGAAGCCTGATGGCCAAAACTGAGAGACTCAGGAGGAGCTTCTTCCCCCAGGCCATCAGACTCCTGAACTCAGTCACTTAACAGCACGTGACCATCGATATACTGACATTGCACTGCACTTTCTGTTCTCGTTGTTACTGTGTAACAACCTGTTATAAACCTGTTTGCACATTATACTTCTCTGTACATTTGTTAACCACATATTTATAAGTCTACAGTTTACTCACTGCACAGTTTACTTCACTTATTTTATTCCAGTTCTTTATTTTTATTTTTTTATTTTTTTATACTTGACTTGATTTATTTATAATTCTACAGATATATATGTATGCATAACCTTGAGGCAGATGGGCTACAACAGCAGAAGACCCCACCGGGTACCACTCATCTCCACTACAAATAGAAAGGGAAGTCTATTCAAGGCATGGACTCCACTATGCCTTATTTTTTTCTACTTGACTTGATTTATTTATAATTCTACAGATGATATATATATATATATATATATATATATATATATATATATATATATATATATATATATATATATATATATATATATATATATATTTTATTACTTTTATTTCTATTTCTATTATAATTTCCTCCTTGTGTTTTTAACTGTGAATTTGCACTGTCCATGGAGCGGACCTGTTTACATTTCACTGCCGGTTGTATATTCTGTATATAACTGTGTATGTGACAAATAAAACTCTCTTGAATCTTGAATCTTGAATCTTGGACAGGGGTCAGCATGGGCATCCTGACTGGTCTGTGGCTATGCAGCCCCATACACAACAAACTGCGATGCACTGTGTATTCTGACACCTTTCTATCAGAACCAGCATTAACTTCTTGAGCAGTTTCACCTACGTAGCTTGTCTGTTTGATCGGACCACACGGGCCAGCCTTCGCTCCCCTCGTGCATCAGTGAGCCTTGGCTGCCCATGACCCTGTCGCCAGTTCACCACTGTTCCTTCCTTGGACCACTTTTGTTAGGTACTGATCACTGCAGACTGGGAACACCCCACAAGAGCTGCAGTTTTGGAGATGCTCTGACCCAGTCGTCTAGCCATTACAGTTTGGCCCTTGACAAACTTGCTCAAATCCTTACACTTGCCCATTTTTCCAGCTTCTAACACATCAACTTTGAGGACAAAATGTAGGGGTCGACCAATCATCTCACATGGCACGTTTCTGGCTGTTCTGTACACTTCCTGGTTTTTAGCTCCGTGATAAACAGTCAAACAAAAGTTTCTACACATAAAAAATAAACAGAATCAATAAACACAATTAGACTACGGTTTGTGTGTGATTTTCATGCGATTTGGGGTATAAATAAAGCAAATAAAATGCTAAATATAACATATTACAACATCATTAAATGACACACACACACACACACACACACACACACACACATATGTATGTATGTGTGTGTGTGTGTGCTCTTTTAAATTTAATCCATTGATGTGCAATAGTCACCTTTTTTTAGGTTAGGTTTTTAGGTTTTTTTATGTTTTAGTCATCAGAAAATAATTATGACACATATTACACATAGCCTGCCCTACATTTCTAACATGTAAATGATTGAAGCTAATGCTTCCCTTTCCCCAGCTGTTTAGCTGTAGTACAGTCCCAGCTAATAGACTTTTGTTATAAGAACGTTCTCCAAATATTCAGTGTTGGTTCCGGGAATGTGAAAAATGTCCAGTTGTTGTTTAAATTTACTTCTTTAAGGTTTACAAAATGTTTACAGAATGCTGCTGGATGATCCATGCACTTTTTATGTTGTTATTATTCTTAATATTAATGTTGTTAATATTAACAGTTCTTCCAATTAAAGATATGGTAAAAGAATTTAAAGGAGTCTTTGTCAGAGGCCTTTTTATTCTTAATTTTGACATCAATTTAAATTTTTACACTAGACACATATATATTGGTTCAAAATATCGGTTATCGGTCTACTTGTTCTGTAATAATCGGTATCGGCATCGGTCCTGAAAAACGCATATCGGTCGGCCCCTAACAAAATGTTCACTTGCTGCCTAATATATCCCACCTACTAACAGGTGCCGTGATGAAGAGATAATCAGTGTTATTCATTTCACCTGTCAGTGGTCATAATGTTATGCCTGATCAGTGTATATTTCAAGTGAAAAAGAACAAACAGGTATGAAGTCATTTCTATATATTAGAAATCAAGCCAAAATGAAGTTGATTTGGAGTTTGTTTCGGAAAATCAAAATGGCTTACCAAAACTAACTTTCCAGACAAGATCTGTGTACCATTTATCTGTGACGATTATGACATAGGTAGATGTGGCTCTACGAAACTCGCCGTCACAATGCTAGGGTGTTTCGGGTGGCATTGTAGGTCAGTAACCTTACTGACCTACACCTACAGCTACTTTCAGACAGTCTGTGCTTGACAACCATTTATTTACTACCATTTGTGACTCTCTGTATGAGAATAATGAATAATGTCATGGCTCTATTCTCCTATGATTTCAGTTATCTTTCATGTCCATAGCATAAACAGTGCTGAATGAATTACACTGCACAGTTTAATTCTAAGAATTAAGGGTTTATTCAAATCTATTGCATATTCAAGGGACTTTTTGACACAGAGCTGGATTATTGATACTAGTCATTTCTGTAAATAAAGAAAAATATGTCACTGAAAATCTAAATACATTTTTAAAATATTACCGAAATGCTTAGCTATATCACTACATTTCCATCTGACAAACAGTCCAATCACACATTTGTGCTCCAAATAGTATGTTTTCAGGCGGTTGACTAAGCTAGCTGTGATTGAATTTCTCAGTGCTCTTTGCCTCTATTCTGCCGTATAATGAGTTGTATAATGAGATATTATGCAAAGCCCCTTCTCCAGCCACCAACAGGGCGCTTCAAGCTGTTCTTAGTTAAAATAAAAAATAACACATTTACCATTGCATTGTTTTATGTAACCTCCTTCTAAAATGCTTTTTCATTTCAAAAATACTTCCAGATACAAACTTGATGCAAACTTCTTAGGCCCTGAAAGATAATCTCAGGGTCGGCCTTAACTAAATTCCCCCTCCAGACAGTGAGTAAAGAGGACCTTATTGGGCCCTTATTGCTCTTGCAGTATTTTAGCAGTATTAATTTTGAATCCTAAAGCTGTTTCCCAGTGTTGAGAAAAATGTTGTGGGAAATGCAACAGAAGCTTATTTCTGTAAGATGAGAGCACTCACAGTCCACTTGCTTCCATCAAGGCTTGTCTGTCTAAGTTTGATAATTAACATTCCTTTGGTGCTAGATTTTAAAATAGTTAAATTTTCTAGTAAATTTTCTAAATTTTCTACATTTTTCTAATTTTTCAGTTGACCAAATAGAATTTTTGTGAATTGATACAATTTAATTCACAAAAATTCAATTTGTCCAACTAAAAAAATTAGATGTGACCAGTCACTAGAAAATGTTCAATTGGAGACCTGATTTTTTTTTACAGTGAACCATTTAGTGTGCAGTAATGATAGAAAATATGTCAATTACAGTAGTAAGCAATGTTTTTTTTTTTTTTTTGAAGCATAATAACTTGAAGCATAATAACTCACAGGGTAAGAGACTAGCTTGTGCCATGAATGCTATTCTTTGTTATTCTATGAATCTGTGTTTTCTTTTGAGGGGGTGGGGGATTTTAGGGAGAGGAGGCCCAATTGTGATTTCAGGCATCTCATTAGCCTACCTATGCGGGAGGTAGACAGTGTGCTCAAATGCTCTGTGTATCCTCAGGTAAAGGTTTCTCAAGGTTTCCCTCGACTATCTGATTGTTTTGGCTCCATGCTCTGTGTTCAAATGTGACTCTGAGCTGCAGTGTAGAAAGCACCTAAATTAATTTGCCAGCTGTGGCTGAGAGGCAAGGCTGGAATGATGAAAAGCATGCGTTTCCTCCTGCTGTTGGAGGACGGCAGAGAGAGAGAGAGAGAGAGGATCGTGAAAAGAAAGCTAAATGAAGGATCCATATGTGCCTCACAGGGTGCGAGAAAGGCAGGAATGCAGCCTTATTGATGGACACCCACTGACAGGATGCCACAATGCAGAAAAGCTGTAATATTTAATGTGACACTGTAAGAATCTATTGCTTGTGTTAATGTGAATTATATGTATGTCAGTTTCAGAGACAAATATAGAAAATACAGATGGATGGATGGATGGATGGATGGATGGATGGATGGATGGATGGATGGATGGATGGATGGATGGATGGATGGATGGATGGATGGATGGATGGATGGATATAGAATATTTTTTCAGCTCCAAAATCATCAGAATTAGTGATTGTTAATCTGAGAAGATCATAACTTGGAACATAACTTTGACCCCTCTCACTCTGTTAGTGTAAAAGATCTAAAATAATATCCAAAATCGCCCCCTATACCAACACAATGCCATGGCAATCGTACAGAGCCCCTAAAGGGACATGCTGGTGGGAGGAAAAACAGTAAGTCAATGCTTTTGCGTTTTGTAGTGGACTATTTTTTGTATTAGCAAAAGCCTTACCACAAAATATAGTTAAGAAAGTTCTCTCAAATATAATATAGTCGAATATTATTGCATTTGACGGACGCACTGTAGCCTGCATAAATCATCTCTTACTTAATAACATTGTCTGAAGCCATGACGCAGCCGGCCTGAGACATAAGCGAACTAAGCGGCTACTTAGGGCTCCTGTGGCCACCAGGGGGCCCCCTAGAGCACATGAGATGACAGCTTGATTTTTATTTTTATTTATTTGTTTTTTGATATATTATGTCAATGGACAATGGTAATTATACAAAAACGCAATATTAAATAAAATAAAACAACAAAAAATTCTGTCCGGGGAGAGGGCTTCAAGCTCGGAATTTGGTGGTTAGAACTAAAAGTGTGGAGAAGGGGTGGTGGAGGGATGCTGATAAACTGTCAACAAACGGAGGTAAGACTGCTGTGTTTATAGATCTCTTATTGTTGATTAGCTGAGTGCTCTCCACTTGTCAATTATCTGATCGTGCTCCTCCCGAACCTTGTTAATAAAACATTATTAATAAAGACCTTCTGTAGCGAATCAATGGGTTTTTGTAAGAAAAATATCCATATTATCCAAATATCCACAACTTTATAAAGTAAAATATCTAGCTTCTGGTGGACCGCCTTCCGCATTCAACTTACGGAAAACATAACTGACTGCTTATGATGTTTTGAGAGAACTGTGAGAGGCATTACACTTTCTTCGTAAGTTCAACTGTTTGGTTACTCACATTCTTCAAAATAACTTTTATGTTCAACATAAGAAAGAAACTCATTCAGTTTTAAAACAACTTGAGAGTGAGTAAATGATGACAGAATTTTAATTTTTTTGTGAACTATCCCTTTAATGATCTTGTTACAGGTCAATCTAAACTGTTCATTTTATGTCATTAAGTATTTAATTTAATATTTTCCATTTTGCACATTTACATTTATTTTTATAAAAGAAGATATTGGTTATCTTAAGTTATTTTATTTGTAGTTGATTGTTCTGCACTTTTGCACATTTCTAATTAAACAAAAGCAATTAAAGTGGTTAACCTGTTTACAGTAAATGCGTAGTCTGCTGGTTTATTTGGCTACTTTTCAGTACACCACATTAAGTATGCCACTTAAACTTTGAGACTTATTAAAGTGCATATTAACACCCAACCACTCTTGTGGGTTTGCTACTATTACAATTAAAATCCGTAGAAGGGTAAAATCATGGCCGGCAGACATTGGTATGATGTAAGCAACATATCTACAACTAATTGATAATGGCTGTGTTAGATTTATAGTGTGCAAATAATCAAGTGTTGACAATAGTCAATCATATTGGCGGTACCAAGGGGGCCCCAAATGAATAAATGCTTGGGCCGACCCTGTGCCATGATAATGTAAATCATGTAAAACTGATAGCTTTGGCATGATACACATACTGTAAGAATACCAGAAAGAGAAAAAAGGAAACTTCACATTTCTGCCCCTAGCCTTCTATTGTAAATGCAATGCAAGTCAAAATTATTTTATGTGGCAACAGACAAAATCAGAACCACAGGAAAAAGGAAAATAAGAATCATCCTTCAGTTTTTAAAAACTTACGGGAAAAAAAAAAACTTGTTCAGTTTTTGAACTTAGAACTTTTCATTCCTTTAACTGACGAGCATTTACCCAAGGTAGCCAAATGAGCACAATTATATTGTGCCTATTTGACAGTGAACTTTCATGATACTCTTTCCCATTAATTTATTCTATGACTAGTTGATTTGATTAATATTTTGCAAACAATAGTTTTGTCACTGGCAATTAGTCTCTCATGCATTAATAGAATATAAGCTCTCGTGGCCTTTCAAAAGTTCATGGAACAACAGCTAGAGACAGAACAGAAGGGGGAATGATAAACAGAATGTGAATGTCTGAAAAGGAGTGTGAGTGGGACCAGTGGGTAAGTTACTCTAAAAAAGCAATTAATTACTAGTTACTAATTACATCTTCAATAGTGTAATTAGATTACTGTAAAAATTACTCTCTCCAAAAAGTATTTAATTACTTAATACTATAATTGCTTTCTAAATTCTATATCAACCTCGAGTTAAGCGATTCAAGGATAGACATGAAACGGCTCTTTTAATTCGTTCAAATACATAATATAAAAGTTCATCAATTATTCTTATTAACTGACCAAAGTATTACAAATGTGAGAAGGATAGATAAAAACATGCATTTTAAAGTTAGACTTTTAATTTTTATTAGGCCTATATATACTTGTTCTACAGTCTATACACAGTGTTTAGTTCAATTTCTTGTGAAGTAACTGTAATTAAATTGCACAAAAATAAGAGTAATCCCTTACTTTACTTTTTCATGGGAAAAGATTAAATTACAGTAACTACTTACTTATTAACTAGTTACACCCAACACTGAGTGGGACACACTGAGCACGCAGTCATTAAAGTGTTGAAAACTGGGAAAACAGAGCAATGAGTAAGAGAAGAGTGGAGTTAGAAGAGAGCAAAGTGCAGGCACAAGGAGAAAGAGAAACATCATGAAAGAACAACTTCAGCTGCAGATCAGGAAGCGCAGGTAATGGAGGAAGAGAAGGGATGGATGAAAGCCAAGTCTCCCAGCATTCCCTCCCCTTGTACAGGCCAGTTCAGAGGAGGAGTGTAGGTGGGAGTTAAGCACTTCTCCAGATGTAGTTGACTGCTGCTCCTGGAGTCTGACTTTCTCCCTCCATCACTCAGAGCTCCCAACAGTTCCTGCTCAGTCAAGTACAGGGATAAACAAAATTACGGAACTTTTACAAGTCATCTGCAAACAATTACACACTTCGTCTTCACCTGTAACGTTTTCTCAGCAAGAATCTTGAGGTAAGACGCGATATTTGTTCCAAGGGACTCAAGTTGAGATCTGTCTCAGCATCTAATTATCACAAATAGCATGCCATTCTTTTTCTTTTTTCCTTTTTTTCTTTCAGAACTTTCTTGGTCATAAATATTTCAGTGCATATTGAAAAGTTCACTGTAGTTCCCCTTGGACATCAGGGGGAACTTTGTGGTTTCATTGGAATCTGAGTTTTATACTATTCAAATAAATTCACATGAATTTTGACTTATGACCTTGCATATTAAGCAGAACTGAAGCCTGAGCAAAAGTTAACTTCAAAAGAAGCATTGAGGTTTGATGATCTTTTAAATATCTTTGATATAATTATGTATGTATTAATATTTTAAAAGTGAAGTGAATCTCTGTCTTGAGATCCAGGGCAATCAGCCAGTATTCCACAGTAATTCAAGCCACCAAAGATCAATTTGAATTAATTTCAACATAAATTATGCCCTCAAATGTCAAAACAGAACTAATTTGTATAAAAGTTTAATATTACTAGAGACCCTATCATTTGCAAGATATAGTAAACTTATGATTATGCTTTATTGCATAAGCTGCCACTCGATCTGTTCTGCAGGAAAGAGAAATATTAATGTAAAACATGAGTGTAGAGGTAGAGTGCAAGTAGGGTGTGGAACAGCAGTTAGGCCAATCATAATGCATTCAAATACCAAACCAGAAAATACTGCATGTGAATTATTGGGTTTATTTGCAGGCCCATGTAAATATTCATTCAGTCAGGAAAGTAGTTATCTTTCCAGCAGCTGGCAGCAGCATGAAAGAGACAGGAATGCAGCGAGAATATAATTGTCCAAAATGGTCTGAGTCATCATGGGTCATCATCGGGCTTCTGTCAGATGAATAAATCATGCCTGACGTTTCACCTTTTCAGCCGCTCTGCACTAAACAGCAGATTTGAGCAACCCAAGCTGGCTGAAAAGTAATAAAAATGCAAAACAGGCATTTCTGTGTCTCAAATCTAAACATTCTTGTATTTAGGAAGTGCAGCACTTGTCTTCTTCCTCTGAAATGTAGTTTGTGTAATTAAGCTGTGGATGTGCAGTAATTATAATTTGTGAAATTAGGTCACACATTGTCTACAGATTATTAATTTTAAAGGGATAGTTCACCCAAAAATTAAAATTCTGTCATTAAAGGATTAGTCCACTTCAGAATTAAAATTTCCTGATAATTTTGTCACCCCTGTGTCATCCAAGATGTTCATGTCTTTCTTTCTTCAGTCGAAAAAGAAATTAAGTTTTTGAGGAAAACATTCCAGGATTTTTCTCCACATAATGGACTTCAATAGCAACCAAAGGTACACTATGTAACTTTTCTGTCCGCTAGAGGTCGCCTATTCAAAACAAAGGCGTAGTTTGATGACAGCAAGTTTGAGCGCAGAATCTTGGGACATGTGGTCTTCACCTCACAGCCGGTGGAAAAGAATCAGGATAGGACTCGGGCAGAAATCATGTTCATGGATGTGATTATTAACGTTACTGTAGTAGGAAGCAGAGCAGGACCGAGTGCTGTGGGAGCTGAGCAAGGCCGCTGGAGTGATTGTTAATAAGATGAACGCAACATAGGCGACCTCTAGCGGACGGAAAAGTTACATAGCAGCAGGACTTTTATTATGCCACAGTCGTCTGCGCCATTTCCACTTTTCCGGTCATGAGTATGAAGTAACGCAGCTCTGTTTATCATATTAGATACATTTGAGTGTGTTGAGAATGATTTTATGACGTTACTCTGTGCATTCGCTCGTCGGCTGCTATGACACACTGCAGTAAGAGTAAAGCATTTCTGCTATATAAAACCGGAAACTGAGGGTAACACAGATGACGCCATTGACAGGCGACTCCCTCACACGTCCCGGTTCCTTGGTTAAAATAGCAATTTTCTCACAGTTTACAAATAGTTGGAAACATTTGGGATAATGTAAGTAATCAACTGAACAAAATGTATAACACTGGCCTAGTCGTTTTTGGATATTTTACTGAAAAAAATGTTACATAGTGCACCTTTAAAATTGCTGTGTGTGATCTAAAACTGCTTTGCAGTCACACTGTTCCTAAAAAGAATTGGGCTAGTGACTTCCAAAATGTAATACAATATATATTAGTTACTGTTATTTGAAAGTAATCAGTTACATTACAATATTACTGTCTCTGAATTGTAATGTGTTACACTACTTTTGAGATACTTTCAGCAAAATAACCGCAGAAGTATGACTAGGCATTCTAAAATGCTAAAATGTAGTTTATTGCTGCTCATTACATCCGGTGGAGGGCAATGTGGTACAGCATAATGACTGAGTAGAAAGGCTCATGTAACAATACAATAATTGACCCTTTATGGTTCAGAGTTGCAATATGGCAAGAATTAATTTCTAATCAGAAAAATATACAGTATATTGCACTATGGGAATTAAAAGGACAGGTCTTAAGGTGGCCAATTATGTGCTGTTTTTACAGATGACATTTGAATGTCACTCCAAAACTCTCACACAGAAGAAGTGCTCCAGAAATTGCTCTATTAACCTCATTTCTAAACATCTCTTCTCAAGGGGGATTTTTGCAGCATCTTTGGAAAGTCACAATCACAAATCAAATTTGTCTAACATAGTTTTACTGTAAATTGAGAAAATATAAATGTTTCCATATGCCAATGCTGTACCACTATGGAAAAATAGGTAAAGATAGTGTTTATTGTAGTATACACCGATCAGGCATAACATTATGACCTCCTTCCTATATTGTGTTGGTCCCCCTTTTGCTGCCAAACCAGCCCTGACCCGTCGAGGCATGGACTCCACTAGACCCCTGAAGGTGTGCTCTGGTATCTGGCACCAAAATGTTAGCAGCAGATCCTTTAAGTCCTGTAAGTTGCGAGGTGGGACATCCATGGATCGGATTTGTTTGTTCAGCACATCCCACAGATGCTCAATTGAATTGAGATCTGGGGAATTTTAAGGCCAACAACTTCAAAAAAAAAAAAAAAAAAACCTTAATTTCGTTATACTGTACTTGTACATGTGTAATGACAAATAATAAACTTCAACTTCAACACCTCAAACTCGTTGTTGTGCTCCTCAAACCATTCCTGAATAATTTTTGCTTTGTGGCAGGGAGCATTATTCTGCTGAAAGAGGCCACAGCCATCAGGGAATACCGTTTCCATGAGGGTGTACATGGTCTGCAACAATGCTTTGATAGGTGGTATGTGTCAAAGTAACATCCACATGGATGGGCCAGCCTTCGCTCCCCACGTGCATCAATGACCCTATCGCCAGTTCTCCACTGTTCCTTCCTTGGACCACTTTTGATAGATACTGACCACTGCAGACCGGGAACACCCCACAAGAGCTGCAGTTTTGGAGATGCTCTGACCCAGTTGTCTAGCCATCACAGTTTGGCCCTTGACAAATTCGCTCAAATCCTTACGCCCATTTTTCCTGCTTCTAACACATCAACTTTGAGGACAAAATGTTCACTTGCTGCCTAATATATCCCACCCACTAACAGGTGCCGTGATGAAGAGTAATCAGTGTTATTCACTTCAATGTTATGCCTGATCGGTGTAGATTGACTATTACGCGCTGTCCTTTTCTCTGATGAACTGAAATTAAAGGGAAATTAAATGTCCATCTCATATGTAGAATCCGTCTCTGCAGTCATTTCAACCATCGAATTCCTGCAACAGGAAATAGACATACTAATTACCCATAGAAATCTTGAGGTGCTGGTAAATTCTTTTTTTTTTTTTTTTACTAACACTACTTAATTTGGGGTTAAAATGCATTGTTGTAATGTGAGTTACTGAGATTACTAAAGAGTATAATATTACCAAAATTGTATTAGTAATGTGTTATATTACTATGTTACAGCAAAAAGTAACATATTACTGTAATATAATTACTTTTGTAATGCATTACTCCCAACACTGTTCCTAAATCAGATAATGGCATGAGAGGGACATGGCTCCAGTGGGTGTACCTACTCTCCTGATGTTGGCAGCTCTGTATCTGCTGCTCGTCTTGCCATCATGCTGCCTGTATGCGTGCCCAAGGTCCTGTAGTTGCCCCAGCCCTAAGGAAGTGCACTGTACCTTCCGTCACCTCCCCTCTGCCCCACAAAACCTACCCCAGGACACAGAGAGACTCAACTTAGGGTAAGCTACTGTGTTGTTGGCTTTTGCTTTTAGCTAAAGAACCACTGGCAGACTGAACATATTCATGTTTAAATACAAATATGCATATAAAGAGGCCCCAAGAAGAACACTTCACACAGCATAACCACATTTTTTAAGCAAAACACTTCACACAAAAAACTCAAACCGAAGAAAAACAAGTATTGTGACACTTGTGGTTGTATGACTTTCTTTCCTCTGTGAAACACGAAAGAAGATATCCTGAAAACTTTTTAAAGTCTGTAAGTTTCGCTTCTTTGTCACCATCTCTGTTTGAAACCTGCAATTGCAGTTATTTGTGGAATTGTGGAGTTGTGCAAGTATCATGTCTGCCACTTTTGTTCTGACCAACTGGGGGAAAAAAGCATTACAATAAATCACTCTACCAACAGTGATTGAATCTAATGATCGCTAGGCTCATATCACATCAGACCATACAAATTATTATTATTGTTATACTTTTTTTCTCAAATTGTTAATGTTAACAACATCAGCACTGCGTGACTACGTGTATTTAGTGTTTATTTGCGTTACCTGTAGATTTAAATTTCTGTACAGTCTAATCTTTTGCTTTTGACTACGAGTGAATCTCCAGTTGTCACTGATGATTGTTGTTTGGACCTTTCTGGATTACAATCCGGCATCAAAATGATACATTTTATTATTCCAGCTGCTGTGAGAAAAGGCTATAAATGATCACTCACATGCGATACTACTACTAGCCGGACTCCTTCTTTATGTATACAGGCGTGATGTAATGACGCAAAGACGAATGGTGAGGAAATCCACCAGTACCACTCAAATTATAACACATTATTACAAGCTTACCGTTGTGAATCGGGCTAAGGTAAAGAAATCATTTTGAACACTGGCTGGTTATGTACTTACTCAAATTGATTTTGTATAATTTTTAACCCAAAAAAATGATGTTACTGACTGCAGCTTTAATTATCCATTCAGTGTGCTAAACTACACCTGTTGTTATAGGAAACCTGTTTGAACTAGAGGAGATCTGACTTCATACATGCCCTAAAATCATCAAAACACCAGTCCTTTTTTATTTTGATTGAATGTTTACCCTTTAGAAGTATGATATTGAAAATTGGTGTTGATTATTCTGTATCTTACAAAATTAAGGGGTAACCAATGTGATATGTCTTAAGTCTTACATTTTTTTCCAAAATCCTCTTTGTATACTACACAGCTATAACAGCATTGGCACGATTGGGTCTTCAGATTTTGTGAACCTGCGGCAATTGGAAATGCTTATGCTCCATGGAAATGAAATCTCCTCTGTGTCTTCCGGATCCTTTTACCACCTCCGTTCCCTCCAGGTATATATTCATATATGGTTATATGATATGTACAATAAGCACAGTATATTCATCTACTGTACTGTAATGTCTGTAGTATTCCATAAAACCATATAAATAGTTATGAGACATGCCTTTGAAATAGCATTTGGGTAATTGTTGTTCTTCTTCGGCACAGATACTCAAGTTGAGCTACAACAAACTCAAAAGAGTTGACCCTAGTTTGTTTGAGGGCTTGACAAGCCTTGTACGCCTTCATTTAGACCACAACCACATTGACTTCATTGAGCCCTTTTCATTCAATGGACTCACATCATTAAAGCTATTGCAACTGGAGGGGAACAAACTGCAGGACCTCCACTCTCACACATTTATTACTGTCTCAGTTCTGGGCGCATTTTGGAGCTCAGGACTGCGGCACCTGCACCTGGCAGACAACCAACTAGAATACCTGCTGCCTGCAGCTCTGCAGCACTTACACAGGCTGGAAGTCCTATCCCTGCATGGAAACCCCTGGGCCTGTGACTGCCACTTACGGTGGCTCTTGGAGTGGGACAAAAATCATGAGGGTGAAACTACTTTGATTGTATTTTCCAACCTTTGCACTACTCACTCATGGCAATCAAAAAACAAAACAAAAAACATTGCACACAAATATTTTGAACTTCTCAGATAGTTGGCCCTATCATACACCCTGTGCAATGCGACATCAGGGAAGTGTTTTTTCAGCCCATTGCAGTTATCAATTTCATGTCCAGCGCCACGTTGTTTGAATAGCAGAAGCACTTGTGTCCATCTGTTCACCCATGGGCATGCTGAACTGAAAACGAGATGTGATCAGGCACATTGTTGGCGTTTTGCTATTTTGAGAAACTGAAAACAACTGCGCCACTGACCAAAAAAAAAACCTGATCTAAATTCAATAGCGCAGTATTTTTTGTTATTTAAAAGCAGTGCTGTCAGACGTACGATAATTATTGTATTTGTACAATAATTTTGACCTTTGTACGATGTACGAACAATAATGAAAAAAATCCCATATTGTATAATAATTTCAGAATTTTGTGACACTTCAGATAATGGTTGTAACCATAGGACTTCTATACTCATTGATCAAGCTGATTGGTTTATTGCACGTTATGCCCAAAACACACCCATGACTCGTTAAGAGACTAGGTACAACCCTTTTGGACCATGCGCCTGGCACGCCGACCATTTTTCCGTAGTTAAAATAGCAAAAGTGGATTCGGACACGCCCTAAGTGCACCTGCGCCACGTGTTTCAGACCATGCGCTCAAATCGTTAAAATATGGCCCCTTGTGTTCATACAGTATTTATTCGTAACAGTCACATTTATCATTATTGGCTTAGATGCATTGTATTGTAACATTATATTGAAGGTTGAATGAGTACTGACTGCAAATAACTTAAAGGCAAACAAAGGAAAGGATTTTTTTATTTATTTTTTTTACACTGAAACATTATCTATCCCTCTCTCTTTCTAGGAGTTATTAAGTGCAAAAAGGACCGTGACTCTGGAGATGCTGGCAACTGTGCTGCATGTGCCTCACCACAGCCTTTGAACAACAGCCAGATCTTGCAGCTTTCAACCAATCAGCTCACCTGTGACCAACCCTCCCTTCAGTCCCCTCTAAAAATTGGAGAGAGTAGCATGTGGGAAGATCAAGAGCCAGATTCCCCCTACATTAAGGACTTGGAGCATCCTCTTGGCCACCTGACCTTCATTCTCTCTGACAGCCATGGGAATCGGGCACACGTGGCTTGTAATGTAACACGTCCTGTTGAAGACACATCTATGGTGTGGGAACCAGTGAGGAGAACGGATGAGATTTCTGTAAATGTGACCCTGCGTACACTGCTGGAGTGTGAGATTGATAGAGATGCTCTTCAGAACCTTTGGAGGTTAATTGCCTACTACTACGAGAGCCCTGCTATTTTGGAACGAGGAACCAGGCTTGGAAATTCTTCCAAGGTGACTTTTCAATACTCTCAAGCCACAAATGAGGAATCACCATATTTTACAGAGCTCAAAGGACACTTAATGGCTGAACCAGCCTGGCTTTTACAACCAAGAGTCACCCTTCAGCTGAACAGGCGCAAAACCACAACTAAAAAACTGGTGCTGAACTTCTCCACTTTTATATCAAAGAACATCATTGGAAGAGGGGATGAGGAGGATGTGGTCTCCTCCTGGGCTATGATCCAAAGAGGAGCCCCAGGGAGAATTCAGTCAGTACTAGAACACTCTGAAGTCAGTCTGGATTGTAACGTGCTCAGCACAGGGCATCAGCCTGTGGAGTGGATGCTTCCAGACCTAACAACAGTGGATCAAACTGACTCCCATAAATTAAGGTTGGAGAATTACAGGCTAGTAATCAAAAACGCAAGTATAGCAGACTCTGGACTTTATCATTGCTTTGTGAGGACTGACACTAATATAGACATTGTCTCCTATAGACTCGCAGTCAGAATGCATCTCTTAAGTCCAAGTGATTTAAATGGAAAGAAGATTTCTGTGGAGAATGGGGACACTCTTAGTCTTCCCTGTTTAGTAACGTCTCCTCATCCGATTGAGACAAGATGGTACCTACCAAACAATCAAATTCTCAAAGCATCTGACATGAAAGGAAGGGTGTATGTGTCACAGAACAACACTTTGATAATTAAAAAACTGACTTACGAAGACGCAGGAGAGTATAGTTGTTTAGCAGCTAACCTCTATGGGGCTGATATGTTGTCTCATATAATTGATATTACTGGTGAAAAGGAAGAAGCTCAAAAAGTTGTTAACGAATCTAAGGGCGAATTACCGCTTTTTGAGAGTGAGGACAGCGAAGGGTCAGGATACGAAGAAATCAAACGATCAACTGCTAAACTAACACCTCAGAGGGTCAGTGGAAAACACAGAGATGGCATTGTCCGGCAAAATGCAAAAGAAAAGAAAAAAAAGGAGAGTGTGAGAAAACTGAATAACTCTGTCAAAGAGCTTGACCCCAGCCGCTGGGAGCAGATTCTTGCAAAAGCTAATGCTAAACTATCAACCGTACCAACAGTTACAAAGCAACTAGAAATTACAAAAACTTCAAAAACAGTGACTTCAGAGTCTTTAATGACTACAACCACCACCCCTTCATCAACTGACACCATTCAGACTACTCAAACAGATGTTACAGCAAGCAGTGCCAGCATAAGTTCAAGCATACACAATTTCAATGGGAAACAGCTGAAACCGCCACCCCACACTGAGCCCATAAAACAAGAAACTACACAGGGAGAAAAATTAAATCACAAGACAAGTGATTCTAACATTTCAGATTTGACTTTAGTACACATAGACTCAACAACGTTACCTGAGACACAGCTGATAAAACAGGTAGACAGACACACAATAGAAGAGAAAATAAGGGTTAATAATAATTCCATCTGGAGCCAAAGACGAAGATTCCCATATAGGCACCGTAGGCCTCCATCACGTAGACCACGTCCAAAGAAACCAAATTTCACCCTAGCTCCCACTACAGACATACCATTCACTCAATCTCCAGTCAAGATAATGACCACTAACTCTTATTCTACAGCCCAAAACAAAACATCAACGACTTTAGAAGTTTCTCCTACTCATTATCTAGTAATTGAAAGCTTAGCCATGACAGTCACAGAAGATCCTCATAAAGTGCCTATAACAACATTCAAAAAAAAGGAGACGCTTAATGAATTTAAAGGCAAACCAAAACACCTTCAGCTCCTAAGTACAACACCTCTGCAAGAAACTGAAGTAGTTCCTGTTACACTTGCCCCCAGACAGATTAACAGGTATGGGCATGAAAACAGAGAGATCAATTTTAGACCAAATAGTCACCCATATGACGATAAGACAAGGCAGATTTCGACAGCCATCCCTAATCTTCAAACCAGCAACATAAATCCTCCAGAGATAAAAATAGCACATACGACTGAGAACCCGGCCAAGAGTGTTTACAAATGGGGAATGAATCCTGAAGGTGTACCTGTTCACCCCTGGCTAATCCAAAAGAATACACCAAAAAAACAAATCTCAATTACACCGCATCCCTACACTCAGTCTCCCTTCTGGGCCAAGAACTATGGCATTCCCTTCTGGCCCACAGTTCATAGCTCAAGGCACCACCACTCCCAAGACAAAACATGGTATTTCCTACAAACAGGAGGCAGGGGTGCAGGGGTCACCAACTGGCCTGAAATCACTGCTCAAACAGCAAAGCCCACAGCGTACATATCTGGGTCAGCAACAGCTTCCTTTCTGAGGACCGTAGCTCCACATGTCAGTTCGTCTCGTGTACGCGATCACTTACTTTTCAACAGGCTCAGAAACAGATATAGACAATCACAGCTTGATGCATATCGACAAGCCCAGCTGGTAAAGATTGTCACTTCTAAGCCAAGGACATATCATCCCACCCCACAGCCTCACCAAGCTCCAATTATCCCAAGCATCTACAAGCCTGTAACTCCCCCATCCTTACTAGCATATACAAACAAACCAGCCTCCACAGCAAGCATACCATATGGTAGTCGCTGGCACTACAGTCATTTTGGAGCTAAGAAACTGAGCACTGCCATTCCCTTTCCGAACCTGATGGGCAGTGGCGTCAAACCCAGGATCACAGCAGCTGAATCTGTTACTGTATCTGCTCTTGCGGAGGCAGATGTGCTTTTGTCCTGTAGATCATCTGGGGACCCCAAACCTGTTGTTTCATGGACCAAAGTTTCAACAGGTTAGTTGATTTTTCATTATAAAACCTTTGTGGTTGCATTTATCTGAATGGAAGATGAGAACCCCTTTCAGAGTACTTAACTTTGACAGTTATCAAATGCTTAATCATGCCAGTATGCTTAATAATTGCCCAAGATAAGACCAAAGCTGATCTAAGATGGTCACTGAAAGCTAACTATATTAATTACATTTAACATACATGTGACAGTTTTCACTCGGTGTAAAATTATTCTAATTAAACCTATAAAATATTTAGATTGATTTATAATATCAGAATGATTATTGCAGCTTCTCTTTGTGAGAAAGGTTGGCCTGCATGCAATGTTCCTTTTGTTTTGTTTTTGTTTTTTTTTGGTTTTTTTGTGACTCTAGAGTGCAACTGAAAACATATTAGCAGGCAGCTTGTGCTAATTATGAAAATAGCAGAGGTGGACAGTAGTGAAGTATTTCTATTTCTTCTACTGAAGTACATTTTTCAAGTATATTTAACACTTTATCAGTGTTATTCTTGGGGAAACTTTTACTTCACTACATTGACATTCCAAAGTAGCCTAGAAATCTAGACGCACCCTAGCGGCAGCAAATCTAATTTGCAGCCAGGGTAGTCTAGCAACTTTCCGTTG
Source organism: Paracanthobrama guichenoti (assembly GCA_018749465.1). Taxonomy (NCBI): domain Eukaryota; kingdom Metazoa; phylum Chordata; class Actinopteri; order Cypriniformes; family Gobionidae; genus Paracanthobrama; species Paracanthobrama guichenoti. The sequence goes on along the minus strand of CM031956.1, from coordinate 4,478,507 downwards.
GCTTCAGGGCCGATTTTAGGCATGGACAGGCTGAGCCCACCCAAACGTCTGCCTTGCCCACCCAATCAGAATTTAGGAACTGATGGTGTTCATTTGTTTTTATGATTTGTGCATTGATTAAAACAATCTGAAGTGGGTTCTGTGTTGAAAGTTTTGATGAAGGGCTGTAGAATGCCCCAAACAATCACAAAAATAACACCAGAAATTTGCAGTATTTTTTTCTTTTATTAACTGAAAGTAATATATAGGCTACTCACGCGCTTCAGTCTGTAGCAGAAAAGCAGAGGCTGCAGTCACACGAACGAAAACGGGCAGAAATATTTGCGTGCTGTTTTCGTGAATATGTATCTTGTAAATATTAATATACAGCTCTGATTTGATTTTTGATTCATGCCAAGTTGAAATTAGCTTAAAAAACTCGCTCTTAAGAACGTGCATTTATTGCATGGACAGAGCTAGAACATAATGTAGCTAAGTGTTTAAAATGCATAAGGGTTTAAAATGCAAATACATAGTTCAGTTGAAACCTTGCCCTCTTTGGCTTGCCGTTGATGCAAACTGAATGTACGAGGCAAACTGTTTAAATAACAGCACTGAAATAAAAGTACGCTGTTTATCTTTTAATCAGTTTAGGGCCATTCACACGTTTTTGCGGTTAAAAACGTGATATGCAGGTCTAGAGACTCGTTTTGTTTTGTTTTTTTATGTTATTTTAACTTGAGTGCCGCGTTTATAAAGCCGCGACATGCACAATACTCTGCAAAAGTATGGAAGAGATGCGAGCACAAGCTAGGGTGGGGTCTAGAGTGATGCGTTCATTAAAAATTATAGAAAATATTGCTATATTAATATGTAGGCTTCCATTCTGTTTTCTTTCCAAATTGTCACTGGACAGTAGAAAAGTAAAAATGTTAGCATTTTATTTAAAGTGAAAATAAGATTAAAAAGTAATTTAATAATATCTATCTATCTATCTATCTATCTATCTATCTATCTATCTATCTATCTATCTATCTATCTATCTATCTATCTATCTATCTATCTATCTATCTATCTATCTATCTATCTATCTGGTGTACACCCTCCCCCCCACCACCCAAAAAAAAGCCCACCCAGGATATCTGCCAGCCCACCCTTTTATAGGTGCCTAGAACCGGGCCTGGTTGGCTTGTGAGCTGGAAAAACCAAACTCTGGTCAGGCCAATCACATCGTGGGCGGTGGGTGGGCTACTTAAAAACAAAGAAGCTGGCGAACAGAGGTCTCCCATCGTATTTGTCAATACAACACTCACAAGTGTGACATCAATTGGATCATGTCATACATATACATTATAACAGATACATTTGTCTTGTCCCAGAGGTCACTCGACATACCCCTGTTTTGGAAGTTCACTAGCAGCTATAAAAAAGCTGACCCCATTGTGAGAGCTATACATAATTCGGTCCCACTTTATATTAGGTGTCTTTGTAACGTTTAAATTAATTATTTGATACAATGCACTTATTGTGTACATAATGATTTTATATTGTACTTTGTATCTTTGTAATTGCTAATTTGTTTATTTGTTCTTTTTTAGTGTTTACTTGTCTTTAATAATGCTTGAAATTTATATTATTTAGGCTAGTTGGTTTTGCTATGGTATTTTAAACCATAGTAAGTGTTCTTTAGCCTGTTGATTTTTGTTCATGGTATTCAGCTACAATTAAATGTTTTGCAATAAGACTTAGAATAAATGTGAATGATATCTAAGTTTTTCTTTTACCTTATTGGAATCGAAATTAGGAATCAATAAAAATCTGAATCGTTAAAATTCAAACAATACCCAACCCTAACCTTGCCTGTATCCCATCTCAATAGCAGCACAAGTGTTTTGAAATACAATATGAACACAATAAGTACTTGTACTTATTTTTTAATGTAAGTACATAGTAGTTAAGGCCACCTAATATAAAGTGTGACCCATAAATTATTCAAATCAAAACATACAGTTTAGGACATACAGTATGATTATCTGAGAAAGTGTCAAACTGAATTGTTGGACATATTTTGATTAGTTTGTTGATGTTTATTCTTGATTTGTTTTTTCCAACTCCTTTACAGGTGCAACAATTCAGACCAACACAAAACTTGGACAAAGATTTGAGGTCCTTTCAAATGGTACTTTTGTGATTAAGAACATCCAGCTGCAAGACAGAGGACAGTACATCTGCAATGCTCAAAACAAATTTGGCTCAGACCGCATGGTAGTTACTCTTGTTGTTCAGACTCAGCCTCCAAAAATCATGAGTTCAAGGGCCAGAGATGTCTCAGTGTTTTTGGGTAACCCAGTCAATTTGGACTGTATTGCGTTGGGCAAACCAGAAGCTCAGATTTCATGGATTCTTCCAGATAGGACATTTGTGCGAGACATTGGTACCCTTGACCGAAGAATATCTCTTTTTCCAAACGGAACACTGAGTATTCATTCAGCAAAGTTTTCCAATAAAGGTGATTATAAGTGTATCGCCAGCAATGCAGCAGGAGCAGATACACTCACATACCACATTCGTGTTGCAGCGCTACCGCCAATAATTGTTGAGATGTCATATGAGACTATGTTTATGAATGTCGGAAGAAACGTATATGTGGATTGCACTGCTAAAGGAGAGCCATTCCCTCTTATTAAGTGGGTTCTCCCTGATGGCTCACAAATGAAGCCCACACAGTTTATTGATAGTCGGATATTTATTTTCCCAAATGGAACACTTTATATAAAGAACATCACTCCCAATGATTCAGGGAGTTATGAGTGCTCAGCAACCAACCTAGTGGGTTTTGCTAAAAGAACAGTGCAGATGGATGTTAGGCAAGAGGCTCCAGGCCCCTGGAAAGGCCTATACCAGCAACACAGTGTCATGGCAACATATGGATCCACAGTTTTCCTGCATTGCCCAGAGTCCATAGGTTCCCACAGAGGTACAGTCTGGAGACTGCCATCTAAAACCATACTGGAACATCAGTACAGGTAGCATATTTTATGCTATTGAATACAAGCTAAAAGTATAAATGTTCTGTCTAGCTAGATTACTAAAGAGTTTACACTGCAAAAAAAAAAAAAAATTCTTATTTAGTATTTTTGTCTTATTTCTAGTCTAAATATCTAAAAATTCTTAAATCAAAATGCCTTTACTAGATAAGTGAAATGACATAAGACATTTGTTCTTGTTTTCTGGGGAGTAAAAAAATCAAAATTAAGTCAGTTTTTGCTTAAAATAAGCAAAATTATCTGCCAGTGGCGTGGGAAAAATAATCTTGTTTCTGTTTGGGACAGAAACAAGAAACAAGATTTCAAACAGAAACAAGATTATTTTTCTCATGCCATTGGCAGATGAGTTTGCTTATTTTAAATAAGAAAATAATATATTTTTATCATTTCACTTATCTAGTAAATGCATCTTGATTTAAGAATTTTTTGATATTTAGACTAGAAACAAGATAAAAGAGAAGAGCATTTTTTGCAGTGTATCTGCTTAAAAATGTGGGAATTTGTTTCCCCCTTCATACTGTAAAACCCTACAGTGGGATTATTTAAGTCAAGCTGTCACAGCTGTATTGTCATTTCTCCTTTATTTAGATAACTTTTCTCTTTTGAGCAATTATTGGTCTTCATTGTTCACACTGACATACGCTCTCAAACTCACAGCAGGCCAACTTCATCACTTGTGGAATTCAAACAATGTCTGGTGTAGATTAAATAAGCCGTCTGTCTCAGCCCAAACAACCCCTGCTGATCCAGACAATACTGTAACTGAGTGGGATGCCAGGGGCAATTTGTCTACTTCAAATGCTCAGTCAGCTATACAACAGGCTACTTAAAGCAGTTAGATAACAAATGTTTAATATTAGTCGGTCATTTATTATGCCTAGAACTCAAATTAATCTAAATTAAATTGTTCCAAAAAAATTTAATTTCAGAAATTTTGGTTCATGGTCATGCAATGTGAATTTAGCTACGACGATTTAATGAAGAACTATATTTGTATTTTTGAAGTATATATATTTTATATTTCCACAAAAAAAACTTTCAAACAAAGCCTTGTGAAGTCAACATTCAAAGTTTGTCTTGACAAGAAAAACAAAGATTAAAGTAGTCCTCAGATGCCATGTTCTTTACAACAGCATTTCAGAGAAATTATGTTGTGGAGAAAGCTGCTGACTGAATGAACCGCATAAGTATACAGCAGTTAAATACTGAATGTCAACGTGATTAAAATAAATTAACAGCTTGCTGTTGTTTATTAATTTACATTAACTATAATAATATTACATTAAAGGGATAGTTCACCCAAAAATTAAAATTCTGTCATCATTTAGTCACGCTCAAGTTGTTCCAAATCTGTATAAATGACTACTATAGTATTTTTTTATTTTTTTTCACCACTAGGCTAGTCAATGGCTGCCGAGATCTGCTTGGTTACAAACATTCTTCCAAATATCTTCCTTTGTGTTCAGCAGAAGAAAGAAATTTATACAGGTTTGGAACAACTTGAGGGTGAGTAAATGATGACAGAATTTTCTTTAAAGAAGAACTATTCCTTTAACTGCAATCTCAAATTGATTAGATTAATTATGTTCAAACAACAGAGGTGTGTCCATACTACTATGGTTTCGGAAAACCGATGCATACCACGATTCATAGTAGTATGGTGGTTATGCGGTGAGTTACGTCATTATATGGGAAACGCACCCCTGAATGAATGTGGACTGCCCAGTCAGCGCTATCAATCATGACCAAAATTGTAGATGTATCACACAGTCTGAATAAGCATATGCCACACTGCCCAGCTTAGCTTTCATGCAAAATCTCACCGGACTCATATCTGACAAAATCTGACATGTAACAATTGTAAAGGACAGGGAAAAGAAATTACACAGTGTGCAGCCATCTTAGGAAGAATTCTATGAGCTATTTTATGATATCAGTTAATTACTATGAAAGAGTTAAGCTGTCATAAAAAGATGTAAACAATTTCTTTCTTTTTGTTCTCAGTCCACAAAGGCACATCTCTGCTTTCCCCAATGGCACTCTGAGAATTTTGAGACTGACTGAGAAAGATGGAGGCAATTATCTGTGCATGTATCAAAGACCAAATGGTGAGGACATGGAGCTGTTCCAAGTAGAGGTTCTCATGAGGCCACCAAGGATAGAGAACACTGGGGCACAACATAAAAGAGTTGCTAATGGAGACAACTTCCTGGTGGACTGTGTCGCTTCTGGCCTTCCAGACCCAGAGGTTTCATGGAGCCTCCCAGATGGCACCATGATCAACAATGCCCTCCAGTCGGATGACAGTGGAACCCGTAACCGGCGCTATATCATCTTTGGGAATGGAACGCTTTTGTTGCAACAAATGGGGAAAAGGGATGAAGGCAATTATACATGCTACGCTAAGAACACCCTGGGGGAGGATGCAATGAAAGTAAGTGTCCAAGTGGTACCAAACTCACCCCAAATATCTTCTAAAGAGCAGGTGTCCATGTGGGCACCTTTCGGGCAATCAGTCCAAATGAAGTGTGATGCTACAGGTGTTCTACCACCTACGTTCATCTGGATCTCACCGAGGAATGAGATAATTACCTCATCTTCGGTCAAATACCAAATCCTAAACGATGGGACTCTGATCATAAAAAAACTGACTTTGGCTGACCAGGGAAAGTATGTCTGTGTGGCACGGAATCCCGCCGGAGATAACATCAGGAATGTGAAGCTTCTAGTTGAGGTTAAAGGGCCGCAAATCAATGGACAGAGTGGGCGAACAGAGAACAAAGTTTTAGCAGTGTATTACCAGACGCTGTTGCTGGACTGCAAAGCAGAGGGTATGCCCGAGCCACAGATCACCTGGACCACACCTTATAGTATGTCTCTACCCACCCCATATTTGGGAGGCAGGTTCCAAGTCCACAGGAATGGCACTCTTGAATTGAGGGGCATTCGAAAGACTGACGAAGGACGGTTTCTATGCATAGCCAAGAATTTCTTAGGGGAAGCAAGTCTAGCAATTAACCTGGAAGTTGCATCACTTGCTGAGAAGCCGAGCTTTCCAGTCCCAAACATAGAGGTCCTTCCTCTTAAACCAGATGGTGATGACATATCTTTGGAGTGCCGTGCTACAGGAAAACCAAAGCCAGAGTTTCTCTGGATTCTACCCAGTGGAACAGTACTGAATCCAGGCATGAAACTTCAACGGTTCACTCACTACCTGGGAAATGGTACTTTACACATTATGCAACCAGTTGTCGTTGATAAAGGTGTATATCGATGCTTGGCCAAAAATGTTGCAGGACAAGCAGAAAAGCGCTATGCTTTAGAACCTGGACAGAAGCCTCAAATTAGAAGTACTGCTGCTACAATGAAAATTTCATTTGGACAGACACTAAATATGCCATGCAATGTGGATGGTTGGCCTCAGGCATCAATTATATGGACTCTTCCAAATGGCCTGGTCTTGGACAAGCCTCAAGTTATTGGAAGAGTAACATATTTATCTAACGGCACACTTCAGGTAAAAGAAACTTCCAAATTTGATAGAGGAACATATACCTGCAAAGCCACAAACACATTTGGATCATCAACATTGTCATATCCAGTGAGTATTATGGTGTTTCCACCTCAAATCACTCATGCTCCACCTTCAATAACCAGAGTTAACAGGGGGTCTCCTGTGATTCTGAACTGCGTAGCTGCTGGCATACCCAAACCAGACATCTCTTGGACTCTGCCTGGACGCACCACACTTGTATCCAATAGTCGCTTCACAGCACAGGGTGGAATTCACATGACAGAGGAGGGAAATTTGGTCATACAGGACCCAGGCCTCATGAACTCAGGGATTTACAAATGTAATGCTAGAAATGCATTGGGAACGGACTTCAAAGCAACATACCTTCAAGTGATCTGAACAACAGACCAGCAAAATCCATTAGATAATGTAGTGTTTAGCTTTGAAATTAAGAAAAGTTAATGCACATTTGTTTTTCTGAAAAAGAAAAGAAAAAAAGATATGTGTGTGTTTATGTATTGTTCTTAAAAATGCATTAAGTGCACCAAAGCACTTAAAATACCCTCATCAATGTTGTTAAAGGGATAGTTCACCCAAAAAAGAAAATTCTGTCATCATTTACTCGCCCTCACATTGTTCCAAACCTGTATGAATTTCGTTTTTCTGCTTTCTGGAACATATTTGGAAGAATGTTTAGTCAATATATACAATATATACATATAGTAGTAGTCAATGGCTGGCAAGATCTGCTTAGTTACAAACACCCCCCCACACACACTCACACTCACACACACACACACACACACACACACACACACACACACACACACACACACACACACACACACTATGGTAGTCAATGGCTGCCAAGATCTGCTTGTTTACAAACATTCTTCCAAATATCTTCCTCTGTGTTCAGCAGAACAAACAAATTTATACAGATTTAGAACAACTTGAGGGTGATGACAGAATTTTCATTTGAACTATGGTGAACTATCCCTTTAAATGTTGTACTTTTTTTAAACAGTCATGATTTGTTAGCTTTGAATCTGCCCATTCATTGAACCAAAGATAAGATGGTTTTAGTATTCTGTATTTAATTTATAGAAATATTGGTTTGTACATATTTATATATTCCACAGAGTAAACAATCATTTTACATTCCTTTTACTAACCTAAATTGTACATAAAACATTCCAGAATGTCTGCAATTTGTCTGATATGAGCTGTCTGTTGAATTTCTTGCATTCTTCAGTGTGTTAGAACAAAATGGCCTTGTCAAAGTAGAATGAGGCAATGTATGGTACAAATGTTACTATTGATGTGGTAGCTGTACAAAAAATACAACAAGAACACAATTATGTAAGATACTTACTGCCACACTGGGCAAATAAATAATACTATTATGGTATTTTTGTTTCATCTCTTTAATATATACCATTTATTTTACAAAATGCCACAATTGCACAATGTTACTAAATACATTCATTTTAAACACAGTAATGAATCAAGCAATAGTAGTACTTTATTTATAGGAAATAAAAATCACAACGGGATATGAATGAGATCATCTCCTAGACAGCAGTGATATTAAATGGAGACTTTTTTTGTGTGTGTGTTAATCTGATTTGTCTGCTGTAGAGTTTGAAAAGAGATCTCAACAATGTCACAATCTGTGCAATAGATTTGCCAAAATAGATACTAAAATTTGCAAACAAAAGTCTGGGCCCGAATTTATCAAGCCTTTCGAAGTGCCATTTTAGTCTTAAGTGCAGAATCACTATAACTCTCCCAGTTATTTAAGACAGCTCAAGAGGTTTCTCAAGTGGTTAGGAGTTGCCAGTAGGAGCTTGTGATGGCACTGAGGAAGCGCGCAAATCTTTCAGGAGAGGAAGAATGTTTTTTAAATGTTTGACGATGAGCAGTTAATCAAACGGTATCGTTTAGAGTGGGCATCATCTTTTTCAGCGCTGGTTAATGCTGGGCTGATTCGATTAATTCAGCAAGCAGTAGCACTTCTTCCTCCCACCAGTTCAGTTTTCTTTTGAAATCCATGGTGGCTGATTATATCATAAAATCTAGGCTATATATAGGCAGGTCAGCTAACAGCACACCAGTTTAAAATTTGTAATTAAGACATGGTGGAAAATGTGTTTATCTTTCATTTCCAATGTGTATATCATAATGTGTTCTCTTGAAAATTCTTTATTGTCAAATGTGTGTTGACTGTAAACTCCCCTTAGGAATTTCACCATTCAATGTGAATTTATCTGAGAATATTCTTAAATAAGGAAATCTATTCAGTGATTGGTCCATGCTTATGTCATCATCCAAAATCCTTTTTGTGGCACTGCAAAGTGTTGTGAATTGTCTCTAAGACTGACACTGAAGACTGAAGATTTAGTCCTACTCTTCACTTATATTACAACGGAGATGCTTGATAACTAACTTTTTAAAGAGCAGCTTTGAGCCAAGATTTTTTTTACTTTCAAGTCAATTCTTAGCAGTGTTCTTGTGAGTAATTCTCAGAGGCTTGATAAATACAAGCCCAGGTCTCAATTTGAACTGAAACATTTCTTATTAAATTCATTCAAGACCAACCTTTCTGAGCAATTCTATAGACATTTGTTTTACGGCTACATAGCTTACTCTTACAGTATATTAACAATTGTCAAGATTTTTTCGATTGATACTTAAATGATACATAAATGAACTCCACTAATCTATGAGCTATGATTGAGCGATAAAATATGGTTAAAGGACTGAAAGTGAAAATTCTGTCATTACTGATACACGCAGCAATAATAGCAATGAAATGTCAGTCTCCATTCCACATATTAAAACTTTATATTACTAATGAAACATCCAAGAAATGGCAGACAAAGTCATCAAACCTTGCCATACTATTTTTGAACCTGAACAAAACTGCTTATAACACAATAGTTTCGCAGAGAGGTAGCTATTTTCTGCTTAGAACATGCACCATAGAACATGGGTCATAGCCTATGGAGTTCATTTTTGACACTTTTATGATGTTTTGTTGGCAGGTCTGGAAAAAAGCTGCATAAAGATTCTTCCAAAATTACTTTTATTCCACTGCAATAATACCAGCAAGTCTGGAACAACATTAGAGTAAAATAATAACAGAATTTTGGGTGAACTATCCCTTTAACCAGCATGCAGCCTATGTTGTCGTTTTTTTTTTTATTCAGCACAAGGGTAAAGTATTGTTTATTTTCCAGCTATTATACGATTTTAATGGCTTTTTAGCAGTAGGCTACTGCATCACTTGGCATACACTGGTCTATGTAAACTCCCTGCATCTGCAAAGGGAGTGGATCTGCCATCCCTTCCCCCATCCCCACCACCATCATCACCGCCGGACCAGTGAACACAGGCTCGGTACATCATTTCACCGTTATGGCAAATGAATTCCCAGAAAACAGAGAAGGAACTGCCAACTCGCGCCATGCCAACCTCACGTCGTCTCTAGACCTGAGCACGTCTCTAGATCACAGTGTGCAGACGCGGATTTTTAAAATCATTGTCATCGGGGACTCAAATGTGGGTAAGACCTGTCTAACCTTCCGCTTCACCGGCGGAGCCTTCCCCTGTAAGACTGAAGCCACCATCGGCGTGGATTTCAGGGAGAAAGCCGTGGAGATCGAGGGCGAGAAAATAAAGGTGGGATTCATTGTCGGGGTTCGTCTCGTCACGAAGGCCGATATCTCGTAGTGTCACGATTGTGTTGTGTTTGTGTGACAGACAGACAGCATCATGAGGAAACGCAATGTTTACATTCTGAGTAACGTTAATTGCATTTGGTTCTTTCTGATCGCGTGCTGCATCAAGGCGATGGTCCTGGTAAAGACTATAGAAGGGGTAACCTACAGATACATTTGGCCCTCGTCTTTCATTTCAGACCAATCAAATTAGATGCCATAATGTTGACAATAAATTTTATTTATTTTTTTTAAATCTGTCCTCACACCTACTATTTCCTGCAGGAAAATCCATCTTAAAATGGTAGCTGACATTTATGACATAATTTGATGAGGCTGGTTTTGGATATAGTTCTGCTAGTCAGCCATCTAGAAACTAGCATGTCCCACAGCTACTATCATCTTAAAGCCAGTTTGTCCAATATATATAGTTTATGGTATTGTTCAACAATATTGTATTTTCAGTATTTTCTTACTACACAACACAATATCTGGTGCTAAGTATGACACATTACATAGATAACTCTAAATCTATCTATCTATCTATCTATCTATCTATCTATCTATCTATCTATCTATCTATATCGTCTGTCTGTCTGTCTGTCTGTCTATTCAGCAGGGCGGTGTGTACATACATATAGGTGTGTGTGTGTGTGTGTGTTCAGTTAATTTACCCCTTTGATGCATTTATAGTGTTTTTTGTATGTATTTTGTATATTATTATAAATGTATTTTGAGAAAGTTATACATACATCTAATGCAATATAAGCCAGTACTAAAATTTCAGTGTTGATGCATCTGAAATGTATCTTTATGTTGAGACAATTTATCTTGTCATAAATTTAAGAAAGGGAAAAACTATGACATTTAAAGAGCACTGTCATTACAATTATGAGTAAAGGTCAAACCTGTTTTGGATTGAACATTACATCATGAATGCTTTTTAAAGATGTTCAAAGTAGATTTGTTTATTTTCTTGCTAGTTTATTTCTGTTGCCTCAGTTTTCTCTTTTAACTTCTCTGCAACCTTGAAATTAGTTGTTGTCTTGTTTCTTCTCTAACAGGTTCAAGTATGGGACACAGCGGGCCAGGAGCGCTTTCGGAAGAGCATGGTGGAGCACTACTACCGCAACGTGCATGCTGTCGTATTTGTGTACGACGTCACAAAAATGGCCTCATTCCAGAACCTAAAGACCTGGATTCAGGAGTGCAACGGGCACGGGGTGTCATCCTCAGTCCCTCGTGTTCTGGTGGGAAACAAATGCGATCTAGTTGACCAGATCCAGGTCCCTTCCAACACTGCCCTTAAGTTTGCCGATTCCTATAACATGCTACTGTTTGAAACATCAGCCAAAGATCCCAAGGAGAGCCAGAACGTGGACTCCATTTTCATGTGCCTGGCATGTCGTCTAAAAGCCCAAAAGTCCCTGATCTACAGAGATGTGGCGAGAGAAGACGGCAGAGTGAGGCTGACGCATCAGCCCGATCCTAAGAGTAACTGCCCGTGCTGAGGACCTTAAGCTGTGAAATTATTAACATTGATGATAATACACAATGCAAGAATGTGCCTGCAACTAATTTTAGTTACTTAATGACAGCTGCTCCATGAACTATCCTTGTGTGTGGGGGGGGGGGTGGGGGTGTGGGGTGTGGGGGTGGGGTGGGTGGTGGGTGTGGGGGTGTGGGGTGTGGTGGGGTGTGGGGGGTGGGGGGGTGGGGTGTGGGGGTGGGGGTGGGGGTGGGGGTGGGGGTGGGGGGGGGGGTGGGTGGATGCGGATGTGTGTACATGTTGTTGTTGTTTTCTTTTACACCATCACGAAAAAGCAAATCCCACAAAAAAAAGAATATATCCGGGTCATATTTCATCTCAAAATCAAAAGAAAGGAACGAGAAAGAAAATAATGCCACTTTTCCATTGTGATATTATTATTATATCATGACAATTAAGCACATTTTCTCCAAAATTCACATTACTGTAATGAAAACTGAATTAATTGTAATTCAAAACAATTAATATGTTATTATTATTAAGTAGCACATGTTCTTCCTTTAATTTTTGCTGATTTAAATAAAACATTATATAATGAGAATCTTATGACAATCATTTATTTTATAATTACAAAAAAAGTTAAACAACAGGTGCTTTATTTGGAAATGTCTGGACGAGGAAACAATATGCTTAATTTCTATCATCAAAAATTATGTGAGCTAAACAGGTCTACACAAGATTTCACCCATATGTGGAAGAATGATTTTAAATCCCTCGTTTAATTCAGGGCCCACTTTATCTGCAAAATACCACTTAAAAGTAACCTTTAAAGGATTGAAGAAATGTTCAATTTCCAGTCATTTGATTCTGTCACACATTCATTTAGATTCATTCATAGGCATATACATAACATCGCCAACATCGTTGGCTGATGTTCTTAAAGGGATAGGCCACCCAAAAATGAAAATCTGTCATCATTTACTTGTTTACATTTAATTGTACTTATTACTTCTAACCCTGCACAAGTATCAAGTATTCTTCTGTTGAAAGCACACACACACAAATAATAATAATAATATTTTGAAGAATGCGGAAAACTAAACTTTCTGTTGCTCATTGACTTCCTTTTTATTTTTATTTTTTTACTGTGGAAGTCAGCGGGGACCAGCAACTAAATTATGACAGACTTGGGTGAACTGCCCCTTCAAGGTTTTAGCTGTCAGGAACTGCACATGGAATACAAACCCTCCAGCACTTTCTGCATGAGCAGTTGACCGAATTTGTCATACCACTTAAAAGGTTACTTTTAAGTGGATAAAACGTGTCCCTAAATTAAACATGAGGGATTTAAAATCATTCTTCCACACATGGGTTAAATCTTGGGTATACCAGTCTAGTTCACTTTTTTTTTTTTGACGAAAATTAAGCATATTGTGCGGCCATTATATTTTTTTGCAGATTTTTTCCTCCTTCAGAAATCTCAAAACAAAGCACCTGATGTAATGTTTAACTTTTTGAGTAAACTAATTTTATTTTGTAATGATCATTCAAATGTTTGTATTGCCTGGCTTAAAACATATTAATTTATCCTAGCCTTGTGGTTACTCCATGCTAAAATATTTCTAACATTAACCCTCACTAACAGCATGGATGTATCTGAAATTATTAAAACATATTCTTATAGTTAGCATTAAACAGTGACCTAACAAAATGCTTAATGTAATCTAATACCGCTCATAATTCACCAAATGCACCTTTGGGAGCAAGTGTAACCGTGTGGGAAGTTTTATGTTTGAATATAATATTTCCCATGCTCAGAGTTCTTCCAAATGCATAAACACTCAAATATCTACAGAAGCAAGATTAATGGTTGTTACATTTCTATTCAAATGAATGGCAGTGTTTGTGGGAAATGTTGATTATGGAAAGAAAGTAATTTGGTGCCCCGTGTAAGTTTGTTTTGTCATTATAACCTCTATCCACTGCCTATTCTGTTCTGTTCGTTTGGTTCTACAGGAGAAGTTGCAGTTTTTTGTGTGCGGTTTCATGTATTCAGATTCATAACATAATTATCTGGTTTCAATAGATTTACTCTATACCAAAATATATTTGAAAAACATTTATGTTATGCTAAATATACTACAAATACCCATTTATATATTTATATACCTAATAGAAATACCCTGCAGTTGTACTTTTGCTATACTAAATTAAAGTCTGCTAAATTGGAACAACTAATTTTGTACTTAATGCACTTTAGTTATCCGGAAATAGTGCTGAAGTCCAACTAAAGATATACTTATTGTGTATATCTGGAGCTATTTAAGTGGAGCTACTAAGCATACTTTAGGTACACTTTATTACTCAGAGATCATACTATCATTACTAATAGTGATATTATAACACATTTTAGGCTTAATATTAAGAAATGTGCATTGTACAATAAAGAAGTACTCCAAATAAAGTTTAATTGTAATATTTATATCAGTACGTCTCAAGCGATATGTCAGTAAATGTGTTAATGGATTTGTAGTATACTTAGTATGAAATAAATGTATTTAAATATAGAAATGAAATACATGTTGGTATAGACTTTTTCACTAGGGTATCCTTATATCTGCTGAAGACATTGAAGCCTTCACGATTTGTCTTGTTTTGTGCCATTGTATGCTGTGACGTTACGTATGTTAGGTTTTGAGCACCAAATTAAATCTCATATCCTGAAGCACCAGCCCTTTCATTAGCTAAGAAATTTATCAGCTTTACAACATCAACAATTATTGGAGTTCATATAATTGTCATAGAAAAATGATGAATAAATTATTTTCAAATGCACTACACACAATGCTGTGAACATATGCTGAAAAGAGTTACAAACACTTGTAAAAATCCAACTCCGTAGAAATGATTCATTGATTTATTGAGGACGGTATTAACAATACTAATAGACTAACATGCAACGATAATCATCCTGATGTAATAAATGCAA